>VSMD01109409.1:0-34384 GCA_008750895.1 Mirza zaza | reverse complement strand
TAAGGATGTTTCTGGGTGCTCTTTGGAAAGATGCACAGATTTGGTTGGAGCTTGAAAAATGTATACGAGTTCAGATGTCAGAACATCTCATAAGAATGCAACGTATGGAGATGTCCCTTGCAGACCACAGCTGAGTCCTCTGCAGGCAAGTTAATGCTGCTCCAGTGAGTCCGGCTGAGAAAATCACAACTGAGTTTGGGTGACAGTATCATCATCTCCTCTTCTGGCCAATACCTTTCTTTGTCTCTAGAAGGGGCATTTAGACTTGATATCGGTATCAGATTCAGTCGCCAGCCATCAAAAATAACAAACAAAAAACAAACTGGCGATTAGCCAAACAAGGTGTTATTCCCAATATATAGATGAAAGAAACTGAGTCCTCAAGAATAGAAGTAACTTCTCCAAAGTCAGTCACCACAAAATCAGGCAATTTTTGAGGAACTAAGCCATGATTTATACTTCCATGCATCCGTTCTAGCACCTAACACAGTTACATAATGGGTGCTCAGAAATATTGGTTGATGAATGAAGGAATGAATGAATGAGCAAGTTCGAAGTTAGAAGCAACAATCTTTAGTCTACTCTCCATTTCTTGATGCCATACTGGTGCACACTAAAGTCCCAAATATCTGTTCACTGCAATCTCTAGCTCTTCCTCCTCCTATCCTGTATCGTAGTCCTCAGACCGTGAGGCTTTCTGAACACTGCTTGGAAAGAAGCCATGAAGATATACTGCATAGATAAACAATGAAGAATAGAAGTGTAGTGATATTTCATGAGAGACCACTCGGAGATCTGGCTCTATTGCTGCTACTTTATATACCTTCTTTGGTCCCCTACATGCCAGAGATAAGGAGGCAGTGACACAGAGATGTCAAGTAACTTCCTCAAGGCCACAGAGCATAAATAGCAGAACCTAGAATTATGAATGAATGAGTCTGATCTCAAAGGTCAAAGGCGAAGATACAACACTGTGAACAAAAATTGCAGCTGAATAAAGACTATAATGCCTGCATAGGACTGAAATAGTATCCAGGAATCAAGCACAGAATAGGTGAAAAGGCAGGTCCACAATGGCAGAAAGCAGGACTAGGAATGAGGCAACAAGGGCTCTAGTCCAAATGCCTCCCACAACCAATGTATGACAGCAAAAAATTACTTAAGTTTTCTTAGCTTTTATTTCTTTATCTGTAATATGGGAACTATGACATCTGCTTTAACCTAGGGTGAAGTTGTACTGATCTGCTTTGCTAATAATAAGGCACTATTCAAATATAAATATGAAGGAAGAAACAATCTAATAGACCATTTATTTCAATTCTGTCCTCTTCCCCTCCACACACATACACACACACACACACACACACACACACACACACACGCACCATGCCACATTTCCCCAGCCCAATGCATGAATCTTCTCTCCAACACACCTAACACAATTCTCAGACATTTTTTTTCATTATTTTTTATTATTATTTTTTCAGCATGTTACACAGGCACAAATGTTTACATTACATATATTGTCTTTGCTCCACCCAAGTCAGAGCTTCAAGCACGTCCATCCCCCAGATGATGCATACCACACCCATCAGGTGTGACTATGCCCATCCCCTCCTCCCTCCTCTGACCTTCCTGATACCCGATGAATGTTATTGCTATTTGTGCACATAAGTGTTGATCAGTTAATACCAATTTGATGGTGAGTGTATGTGGTGCTTGTTTTTCCATTCTTGTGATACCTCACTTAGGAGAATGGGCTCAGGTCCATCCAGGTTAATACAAAAGGTGCTAGATCACCATTGTTTTTTGTGGCTGACTAGAACTCCATAATATACATATACCACATTTTATAAATTCATTCATGTATTGATGGATACCTGGGCTGTTTCCACATCTTTGTGATTGTGAATTGTGCTGCTATAAACATTCCAGTGCAGATGTCTTTTTTATAGAATGTCTTTTGTTCCTTTGAGTAGATGCCCAGTAATGGGATCGTTGAATCAAATGGTAGTTCTACTTTTAGCTCTTTGAGGTATCTCCACATTACTTTCCACAGATGTTGTACTAGTTTGCAGTCCCATCAGCAGTGTATGAGTGTTCCTATCTCTCCACATCTACAGCAACATTTATTGTTTTGGGACTTTTTGATAAAGACCATTCTCACTGGAGTTAGGTGATATCTCATTGTGGTTTTGATTCCCATTTCCCTGATGGTTAGAGATGTTGACCATTTTTTCATATGTTTGTTGGCCATTCATTAGTCAGACACTGTTTCAAAAGACCTCCTTCCTTCCTGAAATCATTAGTCTCACTAAGGAATAGCTTAGTGCTTCTAGGTAGGTCGCTCTGCTATTGATCTGGGTCATCTCCCTTCGTCATCTTCTGTCTATCTCTTGATTTTTTCTTTTTAGTGTTTGGATATAATTAGATATGTCACATTTGGGGTATCATGTAGCCTTTCTGTGCATTTTTTCCTCATATATACAAAGAGTATTCACTTAGATAGTCTCCAAGTGTCCTATTAGCTATAAACTCTGTAGCTCTGTGGAAGGAGAAGAAAAGGGGAGACGTTTACTTTGAATGACATTGCTTTCCTCCGTCCAGTGTCAACCTTTAATCAGGACAATCAGATACAAGTGGCTCTGTGAGCTGAGAGGTAGGTTTATTTTCAGTAAGTGGGCGGTGGATTCCAACACTTGGAGGGTTGCTTGGGGGCTTTGATATGATTGATGAAACTTCAGTTTCATGAAAATCAGAAGTGAACCAGAAACTAATTTATGAACATTTTGAGCATGGTGTAGTATAATCCCAGCTTTCTTCCTGCCAGGAGTCCATGACTGACAAGCAAAGAAACTCGTAATTGTCCCATCATTATGTGGGGAGAGCACCAGAATAGGAAGGAACTCCCACGGTTCCATTAATCAACTCAAATAGTGCCTCACAGAGAGTAGGTCTAGATTCACCTCCCTAGACTTCAGTTTTATCATCTGTAAAATAGGACTATGATGCATCTGTAAAAAGGGACCACCTAGCATGGCTGCTGAAGGATGGTAATAATTGACCCTATTTACGTTGTGCTTTACACCTTATGATGCAAATGAAGCAACCACTAACCTGAACTAAGCACACAGAGGCTTGGTAGTAGGAGGCTCTTATACAGGTTCCTTTTAGCCTGTGTTTAATAGACAATGGCTTTAGTTATTATGAATTTTTAGGAGGGCTGATACGAAATGGGATGAATCAGCATTTGAAATGTTCATCAATCCTTAATACTTTAATAAGAATCAGTTTCTGATATTTCCCTAAGCAAGTCAGGAAAGGAAATATATGAAGATGAAACTACATCAGCCACCGAGTACCTCCTTGAAGTAGGTAGGGAGCTCTAAGAGAGGGAAGGACAAAAGAGAAGTGAAGGCAGAATGGGGAAGGGGACCCACTTCCTCCAAGACGCAGCCTTGAAATACAGCATTTTGGAGTTAGACTAAACCTCCCTGGAGATGCCACCGGCCCCACAGTTGTACAGTGTGCATTTAGTCCATTATGTAACTCTCCAGAGTCTCAGTGTCCTCATCTGTAAAACAGGGCTGTCTTGGGAGCTGTTGGGAAGATAAATGAGTCAGTGAACGTGGAAGGCTGCTGAATGCCTACTGTGGAGAGATGCTGGTGTTCTACAACTCTGGGCCCTTTTGCAATGCTTCTTGGGGCTACCTGCACTGCAATAAGTGGCCTAGTTTCTAGATTGTTGAAGAAAAAGGAAGCAGACATTAATTTCCACACTGAGCACTTTTACACATAGTTCTGACTCTGGATTCCAAATGTTCATCCTGGGCCCAGCTTTGCCTACAACTTGCTCTGTGCTTTAGGCAAGTCCCATCTTCTCTCTGAGCCTCCATTTCTCAATCTTTAAATGCAAAAACTGGATAATTTACCCACTAAGATCCCTTTTATTTGTAACAACCACATAGGACACTGTGTGTGCTAGCACTGAGACTGTGGGAGCAGGCGCTTACTTTGTGTTTATGACACGATGCCCCAGCACTTGGCGTGTCTAAATTTACTTAGTCCTCACTACAGCTGTATATGATAGGCCTTCTTATCCTTCCTATTTCACAGAAGAGAAAAAAGAAGTACCAATAGGTTAAATAACCAGGCTGAGGCCAAGAAAGTTGAGTCTTTCAGATTCAAAACCAGGCGATGTGGCTGCAGAGCTCAGAATCCCTTTTGCATAAATGCTTCCTTTGAGACAGATGTTCATCTAGTCCCATTTTACAGATTAAAAGCCCTGAGTCTCAGACATTCTCCAAGAGCTTCATACAAGTAGCAAACTCAGGTCTTACAGCCAAGGCCTTCTGGCTCCAACATCTGCTCTTTTTTTTTTTTTTTGAGACAGAGTCTCACTTTGTTTCCCAGGCTAGCGTATTTTGTCGTGGCATCAGCCTAGCTCACAGCAACTTCAAATTCCTGGGCTCAAGCAATCCTCTTGCCTCAGCCTCCTGAGTAGCTGAGACTACAGGCATGTGCCACCATGCCCGGCTAATTTTTTCTATATTATTGGCCAATTAACTTCTTTAGTTGGCCAATTAACTTCTTTCTATTTATAGTAGAGACGGAGGTCTCGCTCTTGCTCAGGCTGATTTTGAACTCCTGAGCTAGAGCAATCCGCCCGCTGGTCTCCCAGAGTGCTAGGATTACAGGCGTGAGCCACCGCGCCCGGCCAGCATCTGCTGTCTTGAATACCACGGAAGATGTTCTTTCCAGGAATTATGCCCCAGCTGGGATTCCAGCAACACTTCCTCTGAGTCTGGCTTCTCATCCCCTAGCTTAGTTCTACACTCACCAGGGTTTATCTTATCCCAGCAGCTTCCCCTCACACTGGACTCCCAATCCAGCAAAAGGGGAGGGAGTCTGCCGGTGAATGAGCAGATGCCTCCATTCTAGACTTATGAGATTCCGGATCAAGTCCCCAAAGAAGCAGATTAATCACAAGAAGTTATTTTCCTTTTAATTAAAAAATATTATCAACAGTGGCTCTGGCCCTGCTGATTCTCAGAGCAGACAATAAGGGGGAGCACGGCAAGTGAGCGATATTAATTTCCCCCAACTAATTTAAAGATAATATCCCCCTCACGTGTCACAAGCCTGCTTGTGCACAAGACATCCTCTACCCTCGGCTCTGTCTGAATCTCTTATGTATTCAGACTGACTTTGGAGGCATCCCCAAGGAAAGAGACATGCAGAATACAAGGCCAGGGATGGGACTAGGGACAAGCATCCTAGTTAGGAATGACAGTCAGCTGGGAAGCCAGAGGGAAGCAGTTTTCAGCTAAAAGCTGAGAGACTACACATTAATGTTTCACAGAGATAAGTGTGAGCTTCCAGACTCAAGTCTGTCATTACATGACCACGAAGATACGGGTCAAATTGTGCCCCTGCCTACTCATATGTTGAAGCCCGGTACCTCAGAACGTGACTATGTTTGGAGATAGAGCCTTTAAAGAAGTAATTAACTTAAATGAGGTCATTAGGGTGGGGCCTAATATAATATTACTAGTGTCCTTAAAAGAGGAGGAGATTAGGACACAGACACACACAGAGGGAGACCCTGTGAGGACACAGGGTGAAGACGGCATCTGCAAGCCAAGGAGAGGGGCCTCGGAAGAAACCAACCCCTCTGATACCTTGACTTCGGACTTCTAGCTTCCAGAACAGTGGAAAAATACATTTCTGTTGTTTAAATCACCCAGTCTGTGGTACTTTTGTTACAGCAGCACTAGAAAACTAATAAATTTGGGCAGACCTATCTCTCTCCTAGTCTTCATGGCCGTGAAATAGGAAGACTAATAAAATTGGTCCCCAGGATCCATTCTAGCTCCCGTTTTCTTAGCTGGACTATCAGAGTGGCCATGTAGCTTGTCTGATCATCTTCTGAAACCTAATCAGGAACAAGAGATAAAGATCTTAAATACTTTGTAGACTTGCAAGCAAGACCACTTAAGTAAAGGAATAGACATTCCCTTTTGTTCACCAGGCAGGCTCAGAAGTCCATCCATCTTCAGAATCCACAGCTAAGTGAAGCTTTCTCTGACCTCTTCTCGTTCTACTTCCCACTCTCCATGCCTTCTGGCTTCCTCAAGTTCATAAGGTATTCTACCTCTACACCCTGTTGTCTACAACATTTACCATGCCGTAATGACATTGCTTTGAGCGGTTGATAGATGGATTGCATTAGCGACCAAACAATAGTGTTTCTACATCCCTGTCCTTTGCAGTGTGACTTTTCACCTTCTCTCATCGAAACTGAAGAGTCTATTTTCCAACTTTTCTAATCTGGGTTGGCTAAATGACTTGCTTTGCCCAATAGAATGCAGCAGAAGAGATTTTGCCACAATTCCAAGCCTATGACTCAACAGGCTTACACAGTTTCTCTTGCTCTCTTTGACTTCCATTTTTGCTACTAAAACAAACTAAGGCTACCCTTCTGATGAATAAGAGATCACACGGGGGAAAACCCAGCCAAGGTTATTCTAGACTAGTCTACAGGTAGCCAACTCTAAAACAAATGAGAGAGCCCAGCCAAGATCAGAAAAACCACCCACCTGACAAAAACTAATCGCTGACTCATGAGTAAGCACCATTGAGACTAGAACAGTCTATCAAAGCCCAGCCTAAATTGCCAACTCACAGAATTATGAGCCAAAGAAACAACTGTTGCTTTTGAGTTACCAGATTTTGAGGGAGTTTGTTACACAGCACAAACTAACAGATAAACCACTTTTCTTGCATCACCTGCTTGGAAGTCAGCATCTTGTAAAGAGGAGATGTGTCTTGGTCAATAGTATAATGCATACGTTAGGGTAGATGTGTGAAGAAAATTTATTGAATGAAGGAAGGAATTGTTCTCTTCATATATTTAGCTTTTCCCATATGGTTTCTGGCAGATTGTATTTTCCAAATTGGCTACAACAGTATTTCCCATAGCACATGTTCTCTGCAATGTGACTTTGCCACACTCCCATCAAATGGTAGAGCCTATTTCTTCAACCTCTGAAATCTGGATGGGGCCTGTGACTGCTTTGACCAATAAAATACAGCAGAAGTGGCACTGTGCCAGGTCTGAGCACTGATGTTAACTGACCTGGTGCTCCTGAGAGCCAGCTGCAATGGAAGAAAAGATACCACCATGCTTTGGTAAGCCCAAGCCACATGGACAAGCTCTGGAGGCTGAAATGACACGTGGAGGGAGAAAGGGAGGAAAAAGGGAGCATCAAGGCACCAGGTGTGGAAGGAAGACACCATTTTGGAAATGGATTTTCTAGCCTTGGCTGTCCCAGCTGGTGTCATGTGGTCACATGGAGCAGAGACAAGCTGCCCAGCCTGTTCCTTCCCAGGAACTTGACCCACAAAATGGTGAGCAAAACAAATGGTTGTTTGAAGCCACTGAGTTGTATATTTATTTATTATGCAGCAATAAATAGACAAAATGTGGACAGCATGTTGCCATAGAAAGTCTAGCTCTAGGGCTATTAAATATGAATATATACCCTGACTTGAATTCCTACAATGGTGTGCTCATGGGATGCTCACTTAAATTTTCTAATTCTTAGTGTCCTCATCTATAGGATAGGGATGTTGATGATTCAATAAAACTCCTTCAAGAGCTTGTAGGTTACATAGCAAATAAGTTTCAGTCTCTGCATTTGGGGAATTTAAAGGCTATTTGAAGAAACAAGGCAGGAGGCCAGAAGCTCACAGGGCAAGGCCTTCAGTTCTCCTATGGCACTAAGTACAGCAAACTCTGGAATGCTTGATTGTGCTGGGAAAACTATGGGTCACTCATGGGCCGAGAGGGGAAGTGATAGACTCTAGACTGGGACCAACAATACAGGCAGTTAACAAAGGGAAAGAGGAAGGAAGGATCAGAAAGAGGATGTTTAGGAGCATAAAGCATGTCTAAGAATTCAGAGCCAGATGAAAGCATGAGGCTTTAAGGAAGAAGGAACCAGCTGAAATGGGAATCAAGGTGAGTATCTGGGATGTATATGTTCGTTTCAGTTTATTGTTGAATATTTGACCAATCTAATGTCCGTATCATGAAAAGGGGTTATTTTAATAATTGCTGGGGAAAAAATCATGTTCTGGAAGAGAAAGCAGTTTTACTATTCAGAAAAGGGCTGGGTGAAGCATTGTCGAGAATATATAAGGTGATTGAGAAATACAAACTTCTGTTTTTGTCTTAAATAGAAAAAGTACAGCTCAAAGAATGCTCAAAGGAAAGGATTCTTTTTGAGTTGAAAAGTATAACTCCCTGAAACAATTACCAATGAGAATGAACATTATTTAATGCTGATTCAAGCTCTGTGAAAATTACATCAGCCCTGGAGTATATCCACTTAATATAGACACAGAGAATAGAACAGTGGAACAATAATTAAATCGGAGTTGGAGGTTACGGTAAAAGTTCCAAGCACAAGATATATGATGTCAAAACCAAGGAGTGGAGAAGAAGGTTCTATACAAGCTTCTGGGGCTGAAGGTTCAGGAAAGCAGATCCTCAACACAAGGAACGTATGATCAGAGGACATCCTCCTCTTTAATTTGGAGGCCTTGGGTCAGATAAGTAGATGAGATTACTAGCATATCATTCAGCAGAGTAATCCCAGAGGTGTTGTCTGGACCCCTGCCGTGGGTCACCTATAAACCTATCAAGAGGAGAAAATACCAGGAAGGTAAACATTGCAAGTAAATGACTCAACAAAATAAAAACATCAGTGTGACTCTCCTGGGCATGTGGCTATCCTGCCTGCACATTCTCTTCTAGACCACATTCTGGATTCTAGGAACCTGGTATTCCATTCCCAAATAGCCTGAGCCTGCTTCCAGAGCCTGCAGAGCCTCTTGCTCAGGTCTGTCCTGATAAAAATTAATCAGGAATAGGCCGACTGTGGTGGCTTATCCTTGTAATCCTAGCACTCTGGGAGGCCAAAGCAGGAGGATCACTTTAACTCAGGTGCTTGAGACCAGCCTTAGCAAGAGTGAGACCCTATCACTACTAAAAAGAGAAAAATTAGCCAGGCATTGTGGCATGTGCCTGTAGTCCCAGATATTTGGGAGGCTGAGGAAGGAACATCATTTGAGTCCAGGAATTTGAGGCTACAGTGAGCTACAATGACACCACAGCACTCTAGCCTGGGTGACAGAGTGAGATTCTACCTCAAAAAAAAAAAAAAAAAAAAATCTTAATCAGGAATGAACTAAAAGTGCTTCACACACATTTGTGTGTTAAATTTGGATTCTCTGGAATTGTGTCATCTAGTCTGATGACATTTTCTAAGCAGAAGAAAGTGCAGGGAATTTTCCCTGATTTCTGCACACCCCAATTCTCTAGCCTAGTGTCAGCATAATTCAGTCGGTATTGTACTCCTAAGTATTAAGTAAGAGGAGTTGCTTGGTGCAAAAGAGCGAATGAATAGAATCGCTAAATCTCTCCAGGAGAGAGAAGCAGAGAACAAGTACTTTTGTTTTCAAGTTTACCTTTTCATGAATGTGTAAAGAGTGAGTAGAACAGCAAATATTTGCAAAGTACATTGTACACAGAAACACACTGAAAACAAAAAGGAATTTACCCTGCACAAAGGGGCAGCAGTTATGCTATCATTCCAAATGTTAAGGTCACCATCTGAGGATTAAATTAGGGAATTTGCAGTGGGTGAGACCATCTCTACAAGTAACTAGCCATTAACAGCCAAGTTCCTCAGGAGGTTCAGGAAGTCTCAAATGAAGTCTTGGAGAAACATGACTGGAATGTGATTATTCCTGTGAAAACTTGAGCTTCACAAAGCAAAAAAAATTGTTTTGGAATAAGAAATGAGCCAGTAGAGAAGGAGTATTCTCTATTGAGCACAAAGACAAGAACTAGAGACCTGACATTGATAAAGTGCCTATTATGTGCTGCACATTCAGCATAATCACCCAACAATTCAGTGCAGTAGGTGATATGATCCCCATTTTATAGAAAGCAGAAGTTCAGGAAACTTAAGACACTAGTGTAAGATCATGAATCTCCTAATTAGCAGAATTGAGATGACACATAAGAGTTGAACAGGAATGTCTCTTCCCCTGGAAAGGACATCTGGACGAGAGCATTTGACAATTAGATACCCATGACACACATATTCCTAGAATGGAGAAGAATGCTTCGGACTTCGTAGCTTGGAGACATTGGCCATTATCTTCACCTCTCTCTCAATTCTTGGACTTCATCATCATTCACGAAATCACAATCTGTGTATCATCTGGATTCCCATGTAGACCAGCCAGTAGGCAAAGGACTAACTGCTCAGTGACCTATGTATAGCAGACACACCCAAAGGTGAACCCCAGTGGGTCATGCTTTTTATATGTCTTCTTCCTTGGGAAGCAAGTGCAACTTGTGACTTGCTTATAATCAGTGGACTATGTCAAGATGATGGATGCCACTATTGTGATTAAGTTTGTTATATAAGACTCTACCTTAGCAGACTGAAGTTATGAAGATTCCCCTGGTGTCCCTGAAGAAGCAAACGGCCATTCTGTGAACTACTTCTGGAGAAAGTCCCATGGCAGAGAACTGTGGGCAGATTTTAAGAGCTGAGGGTAGCCTCCAGGCAATAGCCAGTAAAAATCTGGAGACTTTAGTCAGACAGCCTCAAGGAGATAAATTCTGCCAACGACCTCCCGACCTCAGCTTGGAAGCAGATACTTGCCTAGTCAAACCTCCAGATGAAAACACAAACTGGCTGACATCTAGGTTACAGGCTGATGAAACCACAGGGCAGAGGACCCAGCTCAACTACGCCTGGGGTCCTGACCCACAAAAACTGTGAGATAATAACTACTGCTGATTGGGTACAATGTATACTATTCAGGTGATGGATACTCTAAAAGCCTAGACTTCACCAGTATACAAGTCATCCATGTAACAGAAAACCATTGGTATGCCCTAAATCTATTAAAATAAAGTAAAATACCACCACTATACAACATATACATGTGACAGAATTCAATCTGTACCCCCCTAAACTTATTAAAATAAAAAAACTGTCAAAAATAAATTAATTAATTTACATACATAAATAAATGTTCTTTTAAACTGCTGAGTTTTGGGGTAATTTATTATGCAGCACTATAAAACAAATTCACTGAGTGTCAACTCCACTTATTAGAGCAAAGAGCAGGAAGGACATGCTCTCTGTGGACTCACAGCAATTGACAAGCGTAGTGTGTGCATGCATGTGTGCGTGTGCACTTGGGCGTGTTGATAAGCTTTGCACATAGCCACACACTAAATGAAGGACTAGGATTTAGAAAAGCCTAGAGGATGGGGAAATGCCTGTCAAGAAACAAGAGTAGAGTCAGCGAATGGGAAGTGTTGGCATTCATGAATCTAAGATGCTTTCTACCCTGATGCCATATGGAGCTAAGAGCAATGGTTAAGAGCCTGGATTTGAGAGTCAGAAGAACTGGGTCGAATTCTTTTAACTAGGAAAATTGTTTAAAATATATGTTTCTCATCCACAAAATGAGAATAACAGCAATACCTACCTTATAGAGTTTACAGTGCAGTACATGAGCTAATAAAAGTTAAGTGCTTAGAAGCAGGTTTGGCACAATGAACCCTAAATGAACATTACTATTGAGAACCCACAACTAAAAAGAGAAAGTGTTGACTATGCATCCAGGAATCTGCATACTCAACCTCTATGTCACTTGGGCCTTGCAACAAGGCCCAAGAAGAGGCCAAAAGACCTCACCATCATGTGTGAAAAAATAGGTCCTTTGACTTTGCACATATTCAGAGGTACGATGACACATTCATCACCATTGAGATCTGCTTTCTAACTGCCCACCGTGTACCTGCTAACAGCAAATAAAAACAAATAATATAACAGTAAAACAACTCCATCCCCTGTGCATAATAGATGGTAATAAATCATGAATAAATCATTCATCAGGAGAAAAACAAGCGAGTGGTCATGCATTTCAGCAAATAAATCACCAACAATGTTTCTGGAAACAGAAACAAGAAACATCTGCAGGGAATTGAGCGAGCCTACCAAGATGGATAAGTCAGGCACACTGTTCATCTGAATTAGAGTCTCGTTGATTTGGGGCTAAAGTCCATCTCCTGACTGACAACTTCAACCTCACGTATGACTATATAATTTGACCTTGTCTTATTGAAATCAGAGTCCTAAACAATCTGTTCCTTGGCAAGTAGGAGGAATTTGGAACTATTATGAAAAGGAATTTTGCTGCTTATGTGGTAGGAAACTGGTATTTCCAAATCCATTTGGAACAGAAATGTGCCTCTGATATATTTTAGATATAATATGAGAATCAATTGGATTCTGACAAACCAAACTCACAATTTTAATGATGAAATCTCTCATCCTATGGGAAAGACTTAAGAAATTGTCTATCAAAGCAAGTCATAAGATCTTAAAGCCAAAAGGAACCTAAGAAATGAATGAGCTCAACATTTGCACAATACAATTAAGCAATTTTTTCATCTGCAATGATTCACTGGGGGAGGCTATGCTTCCTTGATCCATACCTGTAGGCCTTGCAGGGTTAGGGGTCCTCTTACCAAAGAGGTGCCAAGCTACAGCTGTCTCTTGAACACTTTGGGTTCCTTGTATACATGGGCCATCAAGCAATAAGTTCACATGTATTGTTGTACATAATTGACCCTGATCAGCTCGAGGAGGTAGGGCTGTTACGACACAATAGGAGTACAGAGGGATGCTTATCTATCTTGGGTGATTCGCTCAGGCACTTCTTGGTATACCTTTACCAAACTGTGGCTGTGATTAAACAAATGGAGCGATCCTGGTCCAAGAAGGAATGATTTTCAAGATCTGAGACCCTCTCAGGGATGAGAGTTTAAGTCTCACACAGATAAGCCACAAGACCAGAAGAGGTGACCACAGAGGGTGAGAGAAATTTAGACTGGATAGCAGAAGAGAGAGTTGATGGATACCAGTTGTGGTCTCACAACCAGCTGCAGAAAAGGAGTCTTCAATTCATCCCATGAACCTACCTGTTAGGTTCCTCCTCAAAGAAAGGACCACCAGAGCCCTTGGAGAGTTGTTCTTCATGCCTGGAGTGAGAAGTGTGTCCACATGGTGCAAGTGGGAGGAGGGACTCTGGCAGACCAAGAGACCTACCTGTCAGATCTCCCTTTAAGAATAAACTTGCTGTCCAGATGCCTCCAACTATCAGCCCCTCAGCATCCACCTGCGAAGGTCACACTCCTTTGTGGGATATTGTTAGCTAATGACTGAGCAGGATAGTGGTCCTAGGCCCTCACCATGTTCATCAAATGCCGGAACCCTCTAACAGGCAATCAATCTCTACTCTCAAGCTCTTGTGTTCCAGGCTTTGTCAGGTCTGCATCAGTCTGACAGCCTCTCCTGCCCAATCCTGCTTGCTCTCCTTTGCCTTGCACAGAAATAGCCTTTTGCACTCCTAACTCCAGCTCAGTACCTGCTTCTCAGAGAACCCAACCTGTAACTCAAGAGTAATTACTAGAAATGATCTGAGACTTCCGTTTCAATAGTATTTACAAATCTATCAGCAAATGTAAATTCTGCCTCTCCCCTAGATGAACCTATTTCACTCTTATCTAAATGTTCATTCATCCCTGAGCCTAACCTAGTTTCATTTGCTTTAAGCTCTTGTGAAGGTTAAAAATAACTCATATCACTCGGAGATTATGCAAAAAGAATCAAAGTATATATAATGTCATGCTCATAAACAAATATACTCATGAGCTAGGAAGTATATATTTATATTCTCCTATAGATGAGAATGCTATAGAAATAGAACATTAAACCAATTATTTCCACCATAAAGCAATCTAAATAAATTTGAGTGATAGGCTCATTCTAAATGTACAAATATTTCATAATATGGGTTAATTCCCGGGCTGGTCACTGGAAAGACAATGATGATAAGAGTCCATGAATGAAATAGCTCACAGGCTGGAAGAAAGACTCATGCTAACAGGTTGCTTTGCTTTACTAAACAGCTCATTTGGAGTTTGGGACTAATGGGCTGTGGGGAGATTCCAATTTATTTTCACCCACATCTTTTTGGAGGTTCATATTCCAGTTATGCTTGTATAAACGGAAGAGCCAGCAAAATCTGAATGCTAAATGTGAGATAAACTTTGATGTCTGGCTTAATTTAGTTACCCATATGCTGTCATGCTCACTGATCAAGTAGAGATTGTCCCTAACTCACACTTGTTTTAGTCCAATGAGCTTCCCAAGAGAGAGTCCTCCTCCCAGAGTCAGCAAAAGTTACCAAGTTAAATAAAGTTATCTAAGATAAATCCAAACGACGTCTATGAAAAGTGATATGGAGATGCCTCAAAGAGCTTAAAGTAGAACTACCATTTGATCCAGGAATCCCATTACTGGACATCTACCCAAAGGAAAAAAAAAAAAAAGACATCTGCACTGGAATGTTTATAGCAGCACAATTCACAATTGCAAATATGTGGAAACAACAGAAGTGCCCATCAATACATGTGTGGATTAATAAAACATGGTATATATATACCATGGAGTTTTACTCAGCCATACAAAAACGTGGTGAACTACCTCTCGTATTATCCTGGATGGAGCTGGAGTCCATTCTTCTAAGTGAAGTATCACAAGAATGGAAAAACAAACACCACATGTACTCACCATTAAATTGGCACTAATTGATCAACACTTATGTGCACATATGGGAAATAACATTCATAGGGTGTCGGGCAGGTGCGGGGAAGAAGAGGGGACGGGTAAATTCACACCTAATGGATGCTGTGCACACTGCCTGGGGAATGGACACGCTTGTAGTTCTGACTCGGGCTGTGCAAAGGCAATATATATAACCAAAGTGTTTGTACCCCTGTGATACTCTGAAATAAAAGATAAAATAAATAAATAAACCCACACCAATAATTCACCAAACCAAGATGGCATAGAAATGGCCTTGATTCAAATTTCTGGTTTTTTTCTTTTTTTCTTTTTGCAATGGGGGAGCCTGGAAACAAAAGAAATGGTACCAGAGGAGCTAAAAAGTACATTCTTGTGCCATCAGGGGGTACTCTAAGGGGGGCTGTATTTTGCATCATAAACACTAGGGGCTTCCAAGCTAGACATTCTCCTATTCCAGGGGCTTGGTCCTAAGCCCTTGTCCAGTTGAGTTCCACATGAGCACGTGGGCTCTGCTTTAGTCTGAATCCCTTTTAATTTTTCACTTGCTTGTGAGTGGCAAATTATTTGAGCTCTGTTGCTTCCAATGTTCATATTCCTGTGATCTCATGGAGTTGATGGCGTTTGGTTTTTAGACTTGTTCCAAGAAATGCAAAGTGAAGCCCCTCTAGCAACAACCATCTTTTCTTTTTTGATAGAGTCAAATAAATATTTTCCTAGTTTCTTTACTGTCTCAACTTTGCAAATGAAGCATCCTTGCCTGGGGAGGCATATAACATTACTCCTGTATTTCTCTCTCACTGAAATTTTTCAAAAAGAGGAAAGAAAAGGAGAGGAGAGGCAGGGAGGGGGGGGGCTGTATAATGAGGTGACTCTAGCTATGCCCCAAGGACACATCCACCTTGCAATGGAGGCTCTGAGGCAACAATCCAAAGGAATCCTTTGTGGTTTTGAAAAGAACAATTGAGATGGGGCTAGCAGCAGTTACTGCATTTATACTTGAAGGAGATTTTTCATTTATTAGCTGTATTGGTTTTATTATTCTCATTAGGATTGCACTACATTCTCAAAGAATTTTCTTTGAAAAACAATATTCAGAATAATGCGGTAAGAAATTTTGCAATTCTTCAACTCTCAGAGAATGAATGGGAAATCTATTAGTTTCCCATTCCAGTGGAATATGTAGGAAAGCTTCACAAAGGCATAAACAGTCCTTCGACTTCCAAGGAAAGTTTATATCATGCAGGAAAAACAATTAAAAAGAAGTAATGTCACCATTTTATTTTTAAAGGATACTTCAGGAGCATTTTAACATAAAGCAATTCTTTTTCACAGTTGCTTGGGCTGAAATAGAACTGAACGAAAATCTGGGGGAACAAGCATTGCAAAGAGGGGATGTTATCAGATAATAATTTATTCTGTTTCCTTTTAAGCCAAATGAAAAGTCGATTATAACAGAGCAGCTTAATTTCAGATTGGCTCTTACTAAAGGATTTACAGACATCGTTTTTTATCTCTCTAACAAGCAAGAAAAGTGAATTATTTTTCAGCAGCCGTGTGGCCCAAGGGCAGGCACAACTATCTTAACCTATTTGCTGGTAGGCTTTGGTGACCCCAAGAATTGTTCTAAGTCCACACTTTGCCCCCTCTTCCTGCCTCCAGTAGCCTCTCAGTAAAGAATGAGAGATAAAGAAAATCTCTCTAACCTTCTCAAACATTAGGATGTAGAAAAGATGAAAAACAAAGCTGAGCAACTTTTTAGATGAAGAAGGTAAAAGATAGCCAAATGACATGACATGGATATCTCATAGTCTGTGCACCAACCATGAAACAGTCACCATTGTAGTCATGTTTGCATTATGGAAATAAAGACCATCCCAATGAGAACAAGCAAAGTCTGTTTTTTCTAAGTTAGCTACAGCAAGGGAGTCAACCATTGTCACTTGCATTTTGGCAGAGATTCAGAGGCAAGCAGAGGAATGGGAAAGCATCATAGTGGAAAAAAGGAGAGGCTTCAGGTGTGTCTTGACTGGAGTCTGTTGGCCTGGACAAGCTGGAGGTGGCTGACTAGGAGCAGAGCATCCTATATGATGGATTAAGTTGCATAGTAAGTTTTCTCTGGTTGGTCCAAATTTGGAAGTGGGGATACAAATTAGGGAAGCTGTCAGTTATTAATCAAGTCTTGCTCATTGGGGATTGATTGTCAGAGAAGTTATCATTTGGCTTCCTGATTGTTACAGAGAGTGATCTGATTTCCTACATGTGTGACTTATAGCAGGCTGGCTTCCTGGGCTGTCTAGGTTTAGATAATGGCTGGTTTCCTAGGCTGGTTGCTGCAGGCTGTGGTTTAGAGTCTATTTCACATAATCTGGCCATTCATTGTCCATTTACATATTCAGTCTCTCCACATATATTTTCTCATTTTATTACCACCTCCACTCTGTGAATTAGGGATTGTCTTCTCCTTTTATGAAAAAGCAAACCAAAGCTGGGTGCAGTGGCACCTGTCTATATTCCCAGCTACCTGGGAGGCTGAGGCAGGAGGATGGCTCAAATTGAGGAGTTTGAGACTGCACTGAGCTATGATCATGCCACTGCACTCCAGCCTGGGAGACAGAATAAGACCCTGTCTCTTAAAAAATAATTATAATGACTCAGGTGCTAAGTTCCTGAGTCACAAATTTAACTCAGGTTTGTTGCCATATTACTCTTTACAGAAATGGAAACTTTCAGATTGACCCACTCTTTTAAACCTTGGATTGTGAAGAAACACAAGCTTTCTTACTGATAAGAGTACTTAGGAGGGTGCTCTCACAGACAACCCTCGGAGCCAGGAGTTCTATGCACCACACTGTAACTGTTTCCAAAGAAGCTTCTAGATAGAAAAAAGAAAAGAAAAGAAAAGAAAAGAAAAGAAAAGAAAAGAAAAGAAAAGAGAAGAGAAAAGAAAAACAGTGTAATGAATATGGAGTTTCTCTTCTCTGGTAACGTGTACCTGTCCTAGGTTCATCCCTGCCTCCCTCAATTTATCAGTTTAGTAAAACAAACATTCATGGAGGGCTTAAGTGCTAGGGGATATAAAAATGAATTAATTCACAGTTGTAGCCTATGATTATTCTACATTCTGGTGAGTTGGAGAGATATTTAAATGCATTATGATAATCAGCTAAGTGCCAAGTGGGAGATATGACAGGCCATTCATTACGGGAGCTCACAGGCAGGCATGCCAGCCCAAGACGGGCATGAGGTCAGGATTCATGAACGTGTAGACCCCAAAGATGGGGCATCCAGATGGAACAAAGGGATGTGTCTTTGTCCTCAGCTATCTGCCCTCAGAGCTACTTCCCACCTGTAGCTAAGGTAGCATGCCTTTTTCCAAAGCTAAACTATTTCTAGCAAATTTTGATGTCTTCATTTGCCTGTATCTGTTTCCAGGCCTGGGCTAATATTTCTGCACTATCTGGTATGGTTTGCAATAGCTGGTGATGGGCACGGTCTGGACTAGAGCTTTGGAGTTCCAATCCCATCATGTTCCCTACTTACAGATTTTCTAGCCACAGGAGGTGTGCACATAAGCCCATAGTGACAAACAACATACCACTCTTCCTCAGAGCTGGGCAAGTATTCAACAATTGCAACTTGCTGCAAGGTTCTTTGGGTAAGTGGAAAA
Organism: Mirza zaza; assembly: GCA_008750895.1. NCBI lineage: Eukaryota > Metazoa > Chordata > Mammalia > Primates > Cheirogaleidae > Mirza > Mirza zaza. The sequence continues at coordinate 15,967 of VSMD01109409.1, read as the reverse complement.
CCCAAATCAAGGTTTTCTAGGGCTGTCATAACACAGTACCATAGACTGGGTGGCTTAAACAGTGGAAAGATGTTTCTTAGCAGTTCTGGAGGTTAGTAGTTTGACATCAAGGTGTTGGCAGGTTTGGTTTCTCCTGAGACCTCTCTCTTCGACTTGCCGATGGCCTTCTTCTTATGTCTTCACAGGGTCTTCCCTCTGTCTGTCTTTGTGCTAACCTCCTCTTCTTATAAGGACACCAGTCGTATTAGATTAAAGTCCACCCCAGTAACCTCATTTTAGCTTAATTATCTCGATAAAGTCTCTATCTTCAAATACAGTCATACTCCAAGGTACTGGGAAGCAGGACCTCAACAAATGAATTTTGCGGGTTACATTTCAGTTTGCAATACAAGGCTCCAGCTGGTGTATCAAAGTGGGACTCCTGGAAGGTCTTTCTCTTCATTCCCATGGTTGGATCTACTTGACCAACTCTGAATTCTCTGACACAGCCCCAGTCACATGGACCAGGAGCTGGCATGGAGAATGCTGGAAGTTTGCCACCAGGGCACATCTTGCCTAATCTGGAGGCCACAAGCTAAGGTCTTGTTCAGTGGGAATATACCCAGGAAGTCAAAATGGGAAGCAATGTCTGGCCCACTAGCAAAGGGAAGTCCAATAGATCTCCAGTTCTGAGCAATCTGATAAGCAACTCTGTCCCCATGAAAGAAGAGGTGGACGCTAAAGATGGACTGGGAAAGAGGGAAGAAACTGAAGTAGATGTTCTCTCTTCTGTGGTCGGAGGCTAAATAGGTGTAGGGAACACAGCAGGAACCACCCTTCTCCCAGCAGCGAGCACTGCTCTGCTCTTGGTTCTTGGCTACAGCCACAGGCCCCAAGCACACCACATCCTTCTTCCATGTCCCCCTCAGCTCCCAGCCCCAGCACCTGCCACAAGCTCTTGCTCACTGCTCAGCAGGATATCCTGTCTCAAGATTTAGGAGCAAAGCATCCTTATCAACTCCTCTAGATCCAAGCTCTGGCAGGAACTTACTCTCCGTGAAATGTATAGATCAAAACCCTGAGGATTTTGACATTTATATTTTTAATAGATTTTTTCTTCCTCCTTAAAATACCCACAGGCTGCGACTGAAGTGGAAATGTGTTTGCTTTTAATTGCAGCCTGTGCTCCAACGGCTCTGAGGCTGTGAATCCTCCCTCTCCTCAGAAGCGTTTGTATCAAACAGAGCTGGGAATGCAGAAAGGAACAAAAGGTCTGAAATGCCACACGATAAGAGAGATTCTCTTAAAATTCTTCAAAAACAGGAATCTGGAAAGAGTTTAATGCACAGAGGAAGAAGATTCGGAGGACAGGACAACTATATACCCTTTAATAATTGTTTCTTGCAACTCCAAGCCCCCATTTGGAGACTGGTAGCATTTCTCTTCATCTAAAAGGTAAATAATGCCAATTCTGCAGTAACATCTTTCTATAACAAGCATTTATCAAGTGCCTTGAAGGTTCTGTGGGGCACACAAAGATGAATGAGATGTGGCTCTTACTTCAAGTTGCTTAGAACCTAATATACTCAAAGTGGTTCTCCAGAATGCAGAAATATGCCAGAGAGACAAAAAGGGAAACCTTTTCTCATCTAAGTTCAGGTGGCCTCATACCCAAAATTCACCTAAATGTGTTGCTTAAAACATTTCCAAGCCACCTGTTCACACGTCTGAATCTAATATTTTCTTCTGTGTTCTGAATTGGGATTAGTTACAAATATTAAGAATCCTGCTTTCTTGAATAAGAGGATTATAAGCATTCTTTAGAGGTCTCAGAGTTCAATTACTAACTTCTCTGCATAATAACAAATATCGTTCCTTCACCAGCAATGTTTTCATTATGATGAGCAAGGCTGGGTTGCTTGCTCTAATACCTACTCTGGAGATATTATATATTTCCAGCCTCAAATACATGCATCTAAACTAACAGACTCTGAGAGGTCCCTTTGAAAGGACTCCATACAAAGGAGTCATGCGCATGCAAGAGATCTTCCCCATGCCTGTTCCTCCTTCCCAGGGAGGGAGGAACCACCTTGGTGTTTCTTCCCCTGTCCTCTCTGAAACTCAATACAAGAGTAACTCTGTATCAGAGAAGACTGAACATATATCCACTGCTCCTCAGGTTCTTATACTGGCCCCACCTTGGATTCAGACTAACTAAGCCCTAACATAAAATAGCACAACTATCCCAGGTGGGAAAGAATCTATACACTTTTGTGCAAAACATGTTGATCTGGCACCTAATGTGCACTATAGCCAGTACTGATCCTGCCTGGGATACAAACTGTGGAAAATAAGGTCTCTCTCCTCTCACAGCTCCCAGTTATCACTGTCACACAGTGTACCCTGTCACACAGAGACATCTGTCCTCTGCTGTAGCTGATCCTTTCCTTCTCATAGCTTGACATTTGCTCTCTCTTCCCATCCATTCGCCAATCCCACCCTGCCTGCCCAATCTCCACCATCTGAACTAGCGGATCTGTTTTGCTAACACTGTAAGATAGATCATGCATATAAATATAGTATTTCCATTTTAGAGATGAGAAAATTGAGGCTTAGAGAATGTAAGTGACTTCTATGTAGTATTCACATTTATTATGAGTAACTAAAATAAGTTAAGTTATTCTAAATCCAAGGCTCATAATGTCTCCTCAATAGTAAGAATTGATGACAAAATAACACCTTGAAATTTAGAGCTTTGTGGGAATGACATAGTTTTAGGAATATTATCTCATTTTTCTGTTACCACCACAACTGTATGAGAAAGGTATCACAATATCTATGTGTGAATTCCAATCTACCCCTGACTAACTGAGAAAACTTGGTCAATCCTTTATAACATGAGACCCAATTTCCTCACCTAACAAGAAGGATGAGGTAGTAAGAACCGTCCCTGGAAATGCTGGCAAACAGAATGGGTTAGAAGAGTAGTTAAGCACATTTCCTGACACATGCTAGTTGCCCCGTTGAGTTCAACTTCCTTCTACCTGTGTTAATTCCATACCAGTCTAGGTTGAATTAGGTCATCACTAAAGTTTCTTTCCAGATTTAAAATTTTATTAAAACATCCCTAACTATTTCTTGTTTCTTCTTGTAGCCACGTGACTATGCTATTTTGTTCACAGACGAGTTCTGCAGAAAATTTGATAAAGATTGATAGGCGGGTTTTTAATTCAAGCATACACCCATGGGCTATAATTGTGCTGATTCTAGATGATTCTCAGTGACATCATAGGGAACTTCCCTCTCTCCTATCTCTACCTCCAAGGCTAATATTATTAACATCAGCCAGAGGCAAGGAAATGATAAGTACAAGCAGTACACACAGAAAATGAATTACCTCAAGCAACTTATTCCTTGGCAGTCAGGCAAGCAACCTAGCAATTTATCTGCAGTAAAACTCCAAGTTTTTCCAAATGAGTTGGCATAGTGTCCTCACTGGCTTACATATTCTGTGTAATTTATAAAAAAAAAAAAAAAAAACATGAATTAAGGGCATTCTGTTCACAGTTTCTTTTTATCTCTTGTCTTCTTTCTTACTATTAAAAAATAAGCACTTCCTAGTTTCAGAAATCAATTAAAGAGTAGACAGGAAGTCTGATAGGAAATAAAGGGAATTTGGGGTTAAAATCAGGGTCTGTACTAGACTTGCTTTTAAATATTGATGCCAAAGGCACACAAGGTTATTTGAGGTTAATAGCTGATGATAGAGCTTCTAAGTTTCCCCCAATTTGGAGATTAATTCTCCTCTTTTGCAAAGAACTCCACCATTTAATCAGGGCTCTACTGGGCTTGTTTTCTCTCTTTTCATTTAATCTAATTTGATGAACCAAATCCTTTGCACCAAGCCACCTCCATCACCCACCTCCCTAAACCCACAGGAAAAAAAAATAACAATTGCTGAGAAATGTATCTAATCAACGAGAAGCAAATGCATTTCTAATTAAAGATTATGAATATGGGTCACGCTTTAGAACAAGCAAACACAAGTCAAGCATCATTCTTCTTGATTTGTTCCAGGTCGTTGTTCTCTTCTGCCTGGCTACATAATGCTAATGGATCATCTTGATAAAAATTCCTTTTTTCGTCCATCTGTTATATTGCACTTTTCATGTCAATTTCTCCTAATGTATCTTGATTTTGCCCCAACTCCAGCTGCAAATGCACCACATTTTATTAGAATAAAGTCTCAAGTCCCCAATCCTCTAAATGAAGAAAGTACCTACAGGACCATTTTCTCCGCTTGCATTTGCAGTTTTAAGTTTCAGCATATGTTAGCATAATGCCTTCATTCAATACCATTTCCAAAGGCAGAGACCCTTCTGAATCAATTTCTTGATTCAGAACCAGGCCAGATCAAATAAGTAGTTTATGCACATAAAAAAGAGGTACCTGACAGCAACAAATGTCAAAGACGATAGAGAATATTTCATTGGGGAAACAACTGAAAACATAAGAAGTTTTCTTCCATCCTAATCTAATGGGAAAGTGCAAAGGGCAAAAATCCTCTAATTTTTCTATAACCATCTGACAAAACTAGGATGGATTAAAGTTTTTAAAGTAAAATATGTGCATCTATATCACTTCCTAAACTCATATATGAACTATAAAGTTATATACTAGGAGAGTGAAGACGGTTCTAAGCAAACCTGAACCTTAGCATCCTCTTCTCTGGCTAGAACTCCAGAGGTTAGAGCAAGACCGGGGGTAGCTTGGCACAGTGACAGGAGACAATGTGACTGAAAACAGGGAGAGGCGGGCAGATAATGTCAAACACCAGCTACAGATGGAGAAACTGAAACACAAATAATTTAAGTGATTTGCTCGAGATTAACATCAGCAACAACAGCGACAAGACCCACGCTGTTGGGGTTGGGTCATAACTTATAGGCCTTGGGACAACGTGATAGGATCTTAAGAGAATACATGATGGGTTCTGTGCAAGGCAGTGTTTTAGAAAAATTAGTATAACACATTAGTTCTCCAATGCCCTGAGTCACATCTGCTCGGAGACTTGGGAGAACAGTCTATTGGTTCCTATGTATTTGGGTATTTGGGGACCCCAGAGATTATTATATATCTAAAATTAACCCCATTCTCCTTTGCTCCCAGGAATATAGTTTCTGTTCCTTCCCGTAGTCTACAAAGCCTATGAGATTTGAGGACCTCACCTGCCTCTCTCCAGGGCCCACCCTTCCATGTGATTCCAACAATGGACTTGTTCCTACCACAGGAGTTTGATTCTAGCTATTTCATCAGCCTGGCAAGATTTCCCCCCCTGATTTTATCACGGCTATCTCCTTCTCATAATTCAGATCTCATTGCAAACGTCTCCTCCTCAAGTTGACCTACCCTGACTGCCCTATGTAAAGTACCTTTCCCCATCACTCTTTGCCTGTTAGTAATTCTTTGCATTGGCTTAATGCCATCTGATATTTTCTTATTTATTTAGTTAACTAACCCTTGCTTCACACAAAAACACACTAAGAATGCAAGCTTCTAGGGCAGAATATGTATCACTAATGCCTGTCACATAATGGAATCTGGATAAATGTTTGCTGAATGAATGAATGAATGAGCTCTTTAGAAGCAAAACAAGTGAACACTTGAATAAGTACAGCACAACCTGAGACAAACAGATTGAAGGGCAAACCCCCACATTAGTGTTGTTATGCATGCTGATTTGAAAGAAAAGGAATGAAAAATCTTTCTCCCTTTCTGTTGTCTTACTACCATTCCCTACTTCCAATAAATGCCCTCTCCCCTAAGATGGTCAATGTTTGTCTTTTTATTTGTATGTATCATGGCAAACTGTAGCTTTATTATATATTTGAATTTTCCTAAATGATCTTGTGTTATATATGTGTGTGTATGTCTATATATATAAATATATATTTTATGTATGTATCATTCTCTTTGTTTATCCTTAGATATGTCTTTGTTTATAATTGCATATCTAGCGCCTTGCTTCTAGCAGCTGCATGGTATTCTATAGCATGCATCCATAATATTTTATATTTATTTTCCCTTATACTGGGTAACTTCCTGCTGCCATAAAAAAAAACAAAACACTGTGATAAATCTCCTTATTTATATCACACTATAAATCAGAGTAGATCTTTCTCTAGGATATTTATCCAAGAACGAAATTTTTGGGTCATAGGACCTGTGGATGCTTAATTTGTCTAATTTATATGTTACTACCTGCAGTAGCTCTGGTTTCTGAATGCCAAATTGCCCAGTACATCTGGCATTATTTCAGCTTTCTAGTTTTTGTCAATCTGCTAACTTTAAACTGATAAACCTTGTTATCTAATTATTTAAATTGTTGCTTACTAATAAGTTTAAGAAACTCATTATGTGCTTTATGTGTATGTATGTAAATATGGATATATAAAACATATATTGCCTCTATATTTTTAGTTCTGTTTTTTTCTGTTCATTTTCTTATTTTTTCTAGGCTGGTGATCAAATTATCTACAAAGAATGACACTCGTGTGTTTTCTTAAAATTGTAATTCCTCTCATTTATTTTCTTATAATTGGGTGCAAGACCTCTAATCTATGTGTAAACAGTCATTGTGATCATTTGTTCTGAATGTTAGAGAGAATGTATCCAACTTTTAATCTCTTTTGTTTTAAACTTAGCTTATTTGTTGTTGATCTTTCTAATTTTCTGATAAATGTATTTAAAGCTATAATGCTGTAAATATTTTATATCTACTTTTGTTCTGCCTCACAACATTTAACATGTTCTATTTTCATTGTCAATTATCTCAAATATTTTATAATTACTGTGATTTTCTTTATAATAAAAATTATTTAGTAATATGCTACTTATTTTTGCATACTTATGGGACTTTTAGACTTTATTTACACCACTTATTTCTAGTTTTCCTGCATTGTGCCCACAGTACATGTTCTGTAATTTACTGAAATTTTTTTAATTAATGGCCTAGTACTTGGCCAGTTTTGTCAATGTACCATATATGTTTGAAAATTATGTGTGTTCTCTAAGAAGTAGCAGTTCATAGATATATTTAATAGTTCAGATTTGTTAATTATAGAATTCAGATTTCTATAAATCTCCTCCATCTGTCAGTCTCTAAGTGAACTGTGTTAAATTATTCAGCTCTAAATATTGATTTATCTATTTCTCGTGCCGATTTGCTTTGATTTATATAATTCCATATATATTAATAGTATATATATGTTCATGATGGTTATACTTTTAATGATATTGTTTTCTTTATTTTTATGAAACATCCTATTATTCCATAGAAATTTTTTCTCAAATTCTTTTCTTTGAGATTAATATTGCTACCTTAGCAAATTTTGAGCACTGTTTTTTATAATTGCTTAACACATTTTCAACCTTTTTTCTCATTCATTTTGTTTCTTTCTATATTAAGAATATTTTTTGTTAGAAAACATATTCCTGTATCTCTTTTATACATCAAAGTTTTTGCCTTTTAATTGATAAGTTTAACCCCTTTATATTTAATATAATTTTTAAATGTATGCATTATATTTTAAATTTTATTAATTATATTCTCTTTTCATTTGTTTCCTCCTTTTCTGTTTTAAATTTACAAATCAAAGTTTTATTGGATACTTAAATTTATATATTATTTTTATTATAGCAGATTGCCTTAAACTGACAACACTAATGTTTAATTACCTCTATAGATTTCTTAAGATTGCATTTATCTATTATTTTCCTGAAGCAATACAAATACCTTACAATGGATCTTTGATTGTCCCTATGCCACTGTATTGATATTGCCAAGAATTTAAATTTTGGATTATTATGAATCAACTTTCTATTTTTCTTTAATTTTCCTTGATCCTTGCTTTTTTAAAATGTAGTGAACCTTACTAAGTTTTTCCATTGGTCTTACTTCCTATAACTCCTGCACACACCTCGGTCCATGGATTTTTCTCTTATTTGAATAGTTTCTGTAAAAGTATTTCAAAATATGTATTCAAGTTACAAAATTCTGAAGAGTTTGTATGCTTATCAGATGCACACATTTAAATGACAATATGTTTAGAATAAATTTCTAGGTTTAAACATCTTTCCGTCAAAACTTCAAAACTTCTACTTCATCATTTTCTTGCATCAAATAGTGTGATTCATAAAACTGATATCAATTAGACTATTTTTTCTTTGTAAGAGATCTATTTCTTTCTGAGAGCATTAATTTTTAATTTATCTGTTATGTTCTTAAATTTCACTATAACATAGGTATGAGTAGTTGTATTATTTAGCATAGATCAATTATAGTATGATTTTTAAAACCTCAAAATATCATTTGAAGTTTGTTTTTTTTTTTTCTTTCATTTACCACACCAATTTCAAGGTAGGCTCATATGGTCTCTTCTCCACACAGTGACCTAACCATCCAAGTCCCCTCCATGTTGAGAGGCTCTAATCTCAACATATGGCCTCCCCGGTTGCAATGGCAAGAAAAGAAAGAGTATGGAATAATTGCATGGGTTATTATCAATGACTAAGTCTATAAGTGGCTTACATCAATTCTACCCAAAAGTAATTATAACCTAATTATAAGGAAGACAGAAATGGTGTCATCCTTCGTGCCCAAATATGATACTCTGAAACCCCATCTAGTTACAGTGTCCACCTCAAAGCCCAGCAACTCCAGGTAATGCTTAATAATCTCTTCCAGGTCCAGATATTAATCCTCTTGGTGTTATAAACAAAACTATAGATATTCCTCTTAACACTCAAACAGTGAATGGAATAGGGATAGGGAGACTGCAATAAGCAATCTTATTTGTATATAAAAAGAATACTAGACACCGTAAGTAGTGACTGGCCCATGACAATTTTGAAATCCAACCAAGCAGGCATTAAGAACACCCCCATGCTAGTTGTGGTGAAGATTCCTTCCTTATACTCTAAGACCAATTATACATATTTTAGTTTATTTTAGAGCTGTAGCACATTTGCTGTATTAGTCAGAGTGGGACATATTTGTAGTGGAAACAAACTGAGCTATCCCAGTGACTTAACATAGAAAATATGTATTTTTTTGTTTATATCATCAAAGACACTTCTCTATCTGATATCCCAGAGACCCAGGCTTCTTCTATCTTGTGGCTCTGCCATATGAACAAATGATATTAACAAATGGTCCTATTATCCACTCCATTTCTTAAAATTTACACATACTTTGCTTCTAAATCATTCCTTACCACCAAGAAACACACAGAACTTCTGTTCAACACCAACTGTAGAGGACAGCGTCTTTAATTTGGACCCAAGTCAATCTAGATCTTTAGTATGACTACCTCATTACAGAATTCTGTCTAGGATAATTCTAGATATTGTACAAAACATTATTTCTAGCTTTTCTTTTGTGACTTCTTCTCAATTTCTTAATTCTTTCAAATACTGTAATTCTCACAAATGTCTTATCTTGCATTTGATGCTTCTTGTTAGACTGAACCAGCCTCAGGTTCGGATCTACCATGGATCTTCTGTTCCCTAATAAACAATATTTGATGACCATCTAGGCTCTCTCTACTGCTCCTGTTGGTTATTGTTGCCATTTCAGTCTTGACTTCTATCTACTTCCTATTCCTATCATAGTTATGAGATAGGAAATTCTGTGAGAAAAGTCTCCAAGTTAGTATACATAAGGTAAATATAGTTGCTTACATTACATAAAAATTAGGACTTTTGTTTTTTTACAAATCATTACAGATCATAAATACTGCTTATTGATCACCAGCCACTGCTCCACTTTTTATATAATATAAAAATGGTGACATTTTATAATTTAATTTATGAGAGTTTAGCAAAACGATATGATCACAGAGTTAAATGTAACTCGATTACCTATTCAACCAGTATTTATTGAGAGTGCTCTGTTCCTGACCTTATGCTTGGCAGTGGGAATTTAAGGAGGAAGAAGATACGGTGTGAAGGGGCCTTCAATCTCAAAGATAAAGGCCCATACAAAGGTAATTATCTTTAACATATGTAAGTCCAATGATAGTTTCTGCACAAAGGTCTATAAGAGCATAGATGAGGGCACCTAATACATATGGAAAACAGTGACCAAGAGGATCATAAAGATAGGCTTGTAGGTGAACCCATTCTAAAGAGAGAAAAGAGTGTGAGCAAAGACACAGATATGAGAAATAGTATGATAAGGGTAGGGACTATACTTAGTTTTAGGCATGATGGAGGATAAGCAATAAGGAAGGAGTGGTGGAAGAGCAGAGGGGAGATGTTAGTCCCCAAGTGAGTGCCATGCCAATGCTCTTGGAGTTCAGCCCACAGGAACTGTGAAAATTTAGCCCTTAAAGAAAATTAAGCAGAAGACTGAACCAGACAAGATTGGGAATAGATACACCCCTTGTGCTTCTCTCTCCTTACTACAGGTGTGCAGATTTATTTCCAGGAGCAATACTTTTCAGTAATCGTGTCCTCANNNTTTGTGTTAAACATCATCTTCTCACCTTCTTCAGCCAAACCGGAGAGGAATTGCACTCTTTGTGAACAAGCAACCAGTTCCATCCGACCACGAAATGACTATGTGGATGATCCTTCTTATACCTGTAGCACATCAAAAAGGGCAAAACACCTAAGCAGAAAAAAAGCAAAGCTCCTCTCTGTGAAACTGCTCGTGGTGAATCCAACTCAGGATTTGGTGTAAATGTATCACATTTACCCACAATAAAGTCAGGCACTTGGATTATTTGTCATGTTTCTACACCTGAATATGTTCTGAGTTTCTCATCCATTAGATTCACAGGCATTTGTTAATCTCCTACCATGACAAGGAAAACCAAGGTGAATTTTAAAACACCAGTCATTGTCAAATGGTCCAGGAGCAGACCCTGAGACAGGATTCTTGTGCGTATGGTTCTTAAGGAAGTACTCCCAGAAGAATCCAGTAAGGGAGTCAAAGAAACAGAAAAGAGAAGGGAATGAACTAAAGCAAAGGTGATTCCAAAGTCTCACAGAAGACAGCTACAGCCTGATCCTGCATAGCTCTGGAGTACATGTTAAATTGTATGTAGAACTGACCACAACCCAGAGCAAGGGCACTGGGCTTTCATATTCATACATAAGCCAGTCATCGGTAAAGCCCTCCCTAAGGGGTTGTTCAATATCTCTGTTCTGCATACAAACCAGCTCTAGCCACCTAGCTTCTCAAGTATAGGTTCTTAGGAACAAAGACAAGCAGAGGCTGAGGCATAGGTACAGAGAAAGGGTCAGAAGGATGTGGGTATATCTGTAAAGAACAGCAATGGAATCCTCTAGATTCATCAAAGAACTGGTAGTCTAGTGGGAAAGGCAGACATATGATCAGAGAGGTATAATCATGAGTGTTTTAGATACTCTGAAGAGAAATGGGTTCACTATAGCACAGGAGATCTGAACATTTCAACAAATACTGAAGTGATCTTGAGGTAAAGGTGTTGGTTTGCTCTCTCTCCCACTGTGTTTTATCTTTCTGTCTTTTGGTTCTGTTAAACTTGATCATTTTATTGACTGCTTCTTCTAGTTTACAATCAGCCATGCTGCACAGGAAGTCCTGGAGTTTGAGTGATCTGTGACTAACAGGTGCTCATTATTTGTCTCCTTTCTTCACTTGGTAGAGCCTCCTTGTCAATGAAAACCTTCTTTGTTGCAAGTCACAATTAGTCACAAACATTCAAGTTTATCTACAGGGCTATTTTGAATCTTACTATGATAAAGGAAGATTTCTACACTCTCACCAGAACCTGGACCTCTCTTTGTTTCATATGTTGATCAACATCAAATTCAATTTGCAGATCTTAACAAAAATATTGATAACTCTATATTGACTTTAGTTATGGGACTGCTTTCAACCTGGTCTGGACTTTCTTGCCATCAGTGTATAACTCATGGCTAAAGATGAAATGCCTATTTACGTGTTTAATACGAACATTGCAGCAGTGTTTTCTTTCCTAATTAATTGATTGTGTTACAAATAGAACCAGACAAGATTAAATGACTCTCCCCAAAATGCTCCCTATTTTAATTATATAGCTTTTGACTTGAAAATTGTCTCATCCGCAAAGGACATAAAATCGTATTGCATTTACTCATCATGTATGTCAGAGCACAGGAAATTGGTGTCCTTCAGAATCTCTAGTACATTTGTATGAGAAATTTAGAGTTGATATTTGTTACAATTAAGAGTTAATACGTTTCTGGAAAATATTATTTCTTCAAGGAGTGACTTCCCATAAGCCCAAATAAGCATCAGTTGTATGCTTATCTTTACTCCTACAAATTTCTAAAAAGGTATTTAGGAAACTTACATCTTAAGAGCTGGAAGGATTAGAAAGAAACATTTAAGGTAGGAATAAAGAACACTGGCAAACAAGAGTGGGAAAAAAGTAAAGCTAGTTAAAACACAAGAAAGCATCTTACAGGCCTACAGAACTATTGGGGTAAAAACTAGCAATCTAGCAATAAAACATATTTGTTGAACAAGTTAGAATATTTTTATGATCTGGGGGAAAACAGACTTGCAAAAGCAAAAAAAAAGTAAACACTGGTGTTTGTATGATAGAATATTAATTTTTGATTATGCAACTTATATCACACAAATATAACATGACTTTCACAAACTTGGAAGAAAACTAAATGCTCTTACAGTTAATGCCGAGTAACTGAAGAACCCAAAGCACTTCTCATTTTGCAAAGACATGGGAATTTAAAAAGGCTGGAATGGGCAGTTTTGTGGAACATTGAGGAAGTGGCACAAGTCACACTGAAGAAAGTTAAGTGGAGCCAAAATAAGGATCAAAAAGGAAGGGTTTGAGATTGGAAACAAATGTTTCCAATTCTTCACACAGGTGCATGAACTATGTGGCTTAGGCTCCCACAGCACAGGGGTAGGTGGGGGAGTTAAAGATTTGGTTGTTCATAGATACATACGTAACAATCCACTTCATAGTGAGTAAACTTTGTTATACAGAAAAAGGTGGAGCCTCATTCTCCTGGTTGAATGAACTGATTCTATAAGTAAAACCTACTGTGGGTTAATTACAAATTTAGCTCCAAGCTTTCTAGCAAGTAACATAAAAATTAAAAAAAAAATCTTGTATCTTACAAAATTCAAAATATCCATGAAATAGAAATAAGCCAATGACTCAGAAGAATTACAACTTTTCTTGATACTAAGACCTGTAGGAATTTCTCCCAGTGGTTGTCTTGAGATAGAAAGGGAGAGAGAAATCTTGTGATATGATGAATGCAGTTACCTGTCCAACATCCTTACTATAAAACCCACTAAGTTTTTATAAGGCTATTTCTCATAACATCAAAATAGGCTGAATAGATATTACAGCAAAATGAAATTCAGTTTTAAAATATCCTTGCAGTCAAGGTCTTGAACAAAGTTCTCCAGTTATTCTATGTGATCTATGTATATGTTCAAGGCCATCAGAGAGAGGGGACGGGCTGATGTATCTCAAGCAATCTTCCTTGAATACCATTCACCTCAGCTGGATCTTTGTGCAAATACAAGAGTAGCAGTGAGCTTGGTATTGTTTCTTCCTATGAGCTGCCTAGAATGTGGCACATCTGTCATTTCTGTTTTGTACATTCCTGCATGCCTGGAAAACCAGCAAGCCAAGCACAGGGAAAATAAGCTTTTGTGGGAACCGAGGTACCAGATTAGAACAAGTTTCTGAACGCTAGCCTGCACCATTTCCTCCCAGGAGTGAGAAGGAAAAAATTTCTTGGGGCAGAATTCACTTAGAAGATTGTTTCCAATCTGCTCATTAAAAACACATGACTAGTTAAGGTGTCCAAATCCCTCCATATCTTCATTGCTGAAAAATATCCAAGGCTAAATATATGCTCACCTAGGACAGAAACAAATTTATTAAAACATTTTAGAAAAGCACCCACCAGATTTGAGCTATTCTACTTATTAAGGACCCTCCAAGATAAACTATTTAGGAGATGTGCAGAAAATGCTATAAGGAAATTATTGAAGGGAGTTATGATTTATAAGCAATTTGAAACAAACCCCTAGAAGTCCACACTAATTCACAATTCTTCCATCAGTGTATGAAATGATGTAGCTAATCTGCACTCTTTGATATGTGCACTTGGAGGGAAATTTTGCCATATTTTATCAAAAGAAAACTTTTCTGTTTACCCAATAATTCAATTTCTATGAATTTACCCTCCATATATACATGCAAATGTGTGGCAAAATGTACCAACTAGAATGTTTGCTTCAGCAAGAAGCTGGAGCTATTTCAATACCAGTCCATAGAGGACTAATTAAAGTTTATCCTTACAAAGGAATTCCATATTACCATTGTAGGGGATAAATCTATACTGGCTGATATGTAAATATTGCAAAGATATTTATCAAATGCCAAATGACTGAAGCAAAGTGCACAAGTGTGAATAGTGTAACTAGTGTGTGTGTTTGTGTGTGTGTATGTTGAAAAACTATTATAGCAAACTATAAATAGAGAGAGAGAGGTTGGTAAATGGCAAAACCACAACAGCCCACCCAAGCCTCTGAACACTAACATCTGTGCTCTTTCCACCACATGAAAGAGTAGACACACGTGGCTTCATTTTCAAACTACTCACAAACAACTAGTAAATGACACACAGCCCCGTAGTCAGACAGTAAGTTCCATGCATGCTTTTCCCTCCCACACATGGCTTCCTACAACCATTTTGGTTTCTCACAGTTTGCGTGTGTGTGTGTGTGTGTGTGTGTGTGTGTGTGCAATTACTCTAGAAAAAGGTCTACTGAGGGACAAACCCAGGGATCTTCATCTCAAGGAGACACCATCCCATCCTCTTTCAAGCCATGCTTTTCTGGCAAAAGCCCTCATTTGTTGCTACTATTGCCTCAGTTCATGATCGATCACCACATCCTGGGCCATCTGGTTGGAAGGATGGTCTAGCCTTTGATAACAGCTTGCACTCCATGGCTGCCCTTGTCCATCTTTGATACTTCTCCCATTTTCTCAGAATTATCACTTGGTAACCCAGACAACTCCTCACACAAACACCCAATTAGCCTGAGTATTCATATTGAACTTACATTCAGTAAAACTTTTGCTCACAATATCTAACTTGCATGCTTTATAGCAAAGACTTATAAAGTAGCTGATTCATGGTATAATGCTTGTATTTTTGTAAGAATTATGTACTAACATGATTGGTTAAGTTAAAAATCAGATATGATCCCAGGCAATCTTGAATAAGAACCACCAATGTTTAACCAAAATAATAATAATAATGATAGCAATAATCTTAGAATCGTACTTTATAGTGAATTACTTAATCTAAGAGAGGAACAAGGGAAACAGAGTTGATGGAAGAGTCAGAAAATTCACTTAATATACTTAGAATGATTTATAAAAGTTCTTCCAAAGCTCAAACATTTTTAAAATTCGGTTTACGATGGGCAGCAAAAAGCAAAACATGCACTGTAAACATCAGATTTGTCCCCAAACCAAAGCTATAAGTTGTTTAATGTAAACTTAATATTTATTTTTAGGACATTTAATGACTATTTCTTCTATTTTAACTGATAGGATATATTTTTTAATTTTTTATTTCAGAATATTACTGGGATACAAATGTTTTGGTTACATGGATCACTTTTGCACTGCTTGACTCAAAGATATATGTGTGCCCATCACCCAGATCATGTACATTGTAATTGTTATGTATGATTTCATCCATCCCCTCCTCCCTCTCCCACCTGCATGATTTCCATTGAGTTTTACTTCCATCTGTGGATCTAAGTGCTGGCTGGTTAGTTCCAATTCAATAATTAGTACATGAGGTATTTGTTTTTCCATTCTTCTGATACTTCATTTAGGAGTATGGTCTCCAGTTCCATCCAGATTGTTGCAAAAGGCATTAATTCATTTTT
>VSMD01109408.1:0-27496 GCA_008750895.1 Mirza zaza | reverse complement strand
AAATTGGCCGGGCACGGTGGCTCAAGCCTGTAATCCTAGCTCTCTGGGAGGCCGAGGTGGGCGGATCGTTTGAGCTCAGGAGTTCGAGACCAGCCTGAGCAAGAGCGAGACCCCATCTCTACTATAAATAGAAAGAAATTAATTGGCCAACTAATATATATAGAAAAAATTAGCCGGGCATGGTGGCACATGCCTGTAGTCCCAGCTACTTGGGAGGCTGAGGCAGCAGGATTGCTTGAGCCCAGGAGTTTGAGGTTGCTGTGAGCTAGGCTGACGCCACGGCACTCACTCTAGCCTGGGCAATAAAGTGAGACTCTGTCTCAAAAAAAAAGAAAAAAAAAAAAAAATGTTAAAAATTTAACTTTCTCATGTGTTTATAAGAACAACAAATTGACTTGAGTGATGTAAATTTATCAGATGAATTTCACTATAAACTTTAGTGGACAGGATTAGAAATGAGCATAATGATTTCATTAGCATAGTGAATAATACTATTCTTCCACTTGGAGCATGGTATCATCTGTGTGAGGTGGTGAGGTATCTTTTTTGGCTATCATAGAACTAGATGTTTGAACTGTTGTATCACAAAATATAAAACCAATATTTTGAAAACTAACAATGCATTTCAATCACAAAGTTCACCACAGTTTTTATTAAATAACATTTTGGAGAAGGTGGGTTTTTTCTGTTTATAAACAAAAGTTTGAAACATTGTTTCCTGCTTTTTCTCATATTTTTTGTTTTAATTTATGCACAAAATATGTACAGTATTGCATACAGCTTCTAAATAAAAATAAAATGGATGTTTTCAAAAATAATTTTACTAATTGTGGTGTACAATCAAAAGTAATAAGGAAGGGAAGGAGAGAGGTATTTAACTTTCTTCTGGATTAAGTACTGGTCCCCTATCTGGAAGAAATGAGGTGGAAGAGACCTAAAGAATGAGGCAGGGTCTGCTCAGATGCTTGGAAGCTACAGGGTGTTCATAGTAGTCACAAGAAACGAGACAGTTTCAAGGCCCTAGAGTTGAAATACCATGGAAAAAGCAGGAGGGTGTTCTAAGCTAGTCAGTGCACAGCAGGAGTACTGATACAAGGGATTCCTGGATAAGGCAGAGCACCTTGTATGCTGATGCTTTTGTGAAGGATCCCAATTTTCTCAAACTAGATTTTTTTTAGATCAACTAAAAACCAGAACTATAGGCTTATACTACTACTAATGGGCCTTCTAATTCCTTTGATAATTATATTGAAACTTGGATTTCTGTCAAAATAATATCTTATTTTAAAATCACATATTTGTTGTATTTCAAGACGATATACAGTAGGGGGAAAGTGTACCTGTATATTCACTTGATAATCCGTGGGGCCATGAATAGATCCATATAAGCCAAATCCGACTATAGAGATTCTTCTATTAACTGTGAACCTGAGAGAAAAAAAGCCAAAAATTTAATAAGTAATTCTGTAAATCTTCATATTCTGAAGGTTTATAATGTTGTTACGTGTTACCTGGAACATCCAGTTTTGCATATAAAAAGGAAAACTATCAGACATTAGATATCCTTGGAAATGTCATCTGTTTGCTTACAAAGAAAGCTTTCTTTCTCGAGTAAATTTGAACTCAAAAGGAACTTTACGTAGAATTTGTTTTCTGTGCTACAAAAGGAATCTATTTAACCTAAACACCCACTTTTGTTGTAATGATAACTTTAGTGCAGTACCAATCCACACAGACATGTCAGCCGTTAGGACTGAAGCCCAGCACCCCCAAACCATGACAGTTTATCAGTTCAGTGAACAGGTGCTGAGGGCCTATCATATTTACATACTGGCCCTGGCGCTGGGTAAATAAGGTCAAGACACAGTTTCTCCCGTCGGGCTTACGAAGGGCACTGATCAGAAACATATGCAGAAAGGAATAAATAAATAATTATGAATTGTGATAAGAGCTGTGAAGGAGGCAGGCTGCTGTAACAGCAAACACTGGTGACGAGGGCTGGGACAGGATGTGGTTTACACAGGCAGACTCAAATGAGGATTCCGTAACAATTAGCTAGTCCAGTTTGGTCACAATAATTAAGAAATACTGATCTATCTTACTCCATTTTATAAATGTATAAAAACTGACATTAAATACAGATGAAACTGGAAGTCTGTACAATCAGAGACAATCTTTAATGTAAAACAGAGTAATTCTCAACACTTTCAGCAACAACTTCAACTATCATTACTACTAGCATACCACCACCACTTACTTAATGAGTACTTCCTAATAAGCCAGGCACTGAGCCTCAGTTCTTTACATGAATTATTTCCTTTAATTGTCATAATGGCCCTATAAACTAGGTAACAATATTATTTTTATTATCCTAAGTTTTTGTAGTTAAAAAACTGAGGTTTAGAGAAATTAACTTGTCCGGGTCAAAAAGTGTGGCAGAGCTAGGACATAACTCCAGGTCAGCTTAGATCAAAAACCATGCTCTTAACTACCATGCTAAATACCCAGGACAGGAAGAGAACACCTTAAACATTTACAAATATATTATTTGTAATCATTTTTTACTATAAAAAAGCAGTATATTATCTGTTTTAAAAAAAATCAGATAATACGGCTAAACAAACAAGAGGAAAGTTTTAAATCACCCATAAATCCAGAAATAAATCCTTATTAACTCTTTGCATTTCTTTTTCAATTTCCTATGAACATATATGTATTGTTCTTAAAAATCATTTGATTATATATATTTTTGTAACCTCTTTTTCATGTAAAATGGTAAAAAAATTACTACTGATTCACTATATTTAACTAATCCTTTGTTGGATAATCTAGGTTATTTACAGTTTTTAGTATATATTATTATATATTAATTATATATTATTAATTATATATTAATACCATTAATGAATAATCTTATAGCTTTATCATTTTACAAAGCCTTAATTATTTTTCTTAGTATAAATTCCTAAAAGTAGAATTGCTGTAGAAAATAGAAGGCCCATTCTTAACAGTTTAGATAAATACTGTCAAATTGCTTTTGGAATGGTTAACACTTCACACCCCATGAGATAAAAGGATCAGTTTCTCATTCTCTTCTCAACCATGAGTATTTTAATTTCCTTTTGCCTTTGAGAAACTGATTCCATTTATATTTCTCTGATTATTAATGAGGTAAAACATTTGCTCATATGCTTACTGCTACTGGATTTCCTCTTTAATTAAATACCCACTTGTTCTTTTCTCCTTTTTCTCTACTGATGAGTCTGTCTTTTTAATGTAGATTCAAAAGAGCATGTTAAATATAGACTACAGTTATTTATGCTTTGATGGTAATATCCATTATAAAAAGTTTCCGATTTGTCACTTATCTTTTAACTTTATGGTAATTCTGTACTTAAAATTTTTGAATTATCTGTAGTCAAAATTAGGATCTATGCCAAGTTTAGAGAGGCCAACCTTATCCGCATAGTAAATAAACATTCACTTGTTCCACCATTTTCATGTTTTTTTTTTTTGTTTGTTTAATGTTAAAATTTTAATTTATATGAATATTGGTACATGGGATCAGTAAGGATCTAACTTTATTTTCCCCTCACCTTTATCATGTTCTAAATGTTCATTTATTTATCTTAGGCTGTTTCTGACCTCTAGTCTGTTCCATACTCCCTTCCTGTGGCTTTACAGTACCTTTTATGTTTGAGCTGTACCACTCTTCTTAAAAGAGAAACATTTACTCTTCCAGATTAACTTTAAAATAATTTTGCCAAGCCACTCCCCCCACCAAAAATATGTGACTTCTGAAAGGAATTGCCTAACACATATAGGCTAATTTGGAAGATATTGTCCTTAGTAAGTTTGATTCTAGTTAAAGTTCTCCAGTTCTTCATAAAAGTAATGCACTGTACTATATACATTTCTTACTGAGTTTAATCCTATTACTATTGTGAATGGGATTATTAATATTACAGCAATATAGTACTATAATACTCTAAATATTACAATATTTACTCAAATTATAAAAATTGTTTTTTACAATTTAGAAATTTTTAAATCTAGAAGCCAAGAGTTCTAGATTTCCTGTAATGCACAGAACAGTCTGCCAAAACAAAGAATCTCAGTCAACTTTTAAGTGTCTTGCCAGAATTCATATTTACATATTTTACTACAAGCCTTGAATCCAATTCCATTTATTTATAAATGAAAGACTTTTTAGCGCAATTTTAATATTCACTGACTTTGTACAAGAGGCAACTACCATATAAACAGAAGAAATATACGGTCAATTCTCATTATTTGTGGTAGTTATATTCTATAACACAGAAATAGCAAATACTAAACCATCGTTCCCAGAGCCAATATAGAAAAGTACACGCACACACCTCACATAGATTATAATCTTAAATCCTAAAAACAACTCATTGTCATAGATTCTACTTTCTTTATTTTACAAAAGAGAAAACAGAGTTCAGAAGTATTAAGTGACTTGCCTAAGGCCACCACACTCTCAGGTGCCAGAGCTGGGACTCAAATCCTATCCAATCCACCCAAGAACTAGAGCTGCTTGCACTACATTGCACTGTCCCTCGCCATGTCCACCTCTGTAGGAGAGCTGAAACTTGTTCACCTGCAGCTGGGAACGTGCTGGTCTGGCAACTTAAGTCTTTTGCTGAAAATGACTAAGAAAGCACCCCTAGTATTGATTTTGGGGTTGCAAATAAATTTCAGCGAGTTCACAAATACAGAAACCATGAGTAGGCTCAAGAATACTGTTTTGTCTGGAATCTTTAAAGAAAACTACATTAAGTGGCAGCAATACCACTCAAATAAGACATGAACATAATTTGCTTGTATCCTGTAAGTGAAACTGTCTCATCCTGCTGTTGAATATATGCACTGTATCTGACTACTTCAGTTTGTCTTCTGGTGTTGTCCGGCCCAGTCTATATTTTTTGTTTTTTAGAGACAGGGTCTTGCTCTGTTACCCAGGCTGGAGTACAGCAGCATGATCACAGCTCACTGCAACCTCAAAATTCTGGGCTCAAGCAATTCTCCTGCCTCAGCTTCCCAGGTAGCTGGGACTATAGGTACACACTACCATGCCTGCCTAACTTTTTATAGAGACAGGGTCTTGCTGTGTTGCCCAGACTAGCCTCAAGCAATCCCACCTTGGCTTCCCAAAGTGCTGGGATTACAAGTGTGAGCTACTACACCTGGACCAAAGTCTACACATTGAACTACATAGTTTATCTTACTATCAGTTACATTTATTTCTTCTTTACATTACAACTAGACCTTTAAGAAAATATGTGTGAAGCATATTACCTATCCATTTCATTGCAGGTTAGTAAAGTGGGAATTACAAAATATTTATTATAAAAAAAGAACTAGGTACGATGGAGTTGTGAACTATTAATGTACATAATGCCATCAGCAAATAATGAAAAGGCCTCTTCCTTCCCCATACTCAAGCCTCTAATTTCTTCATCCTTTATGACTACATCCATCAAAATTATAATAACACTGCTGAGAATAGCAAGGATAGTAGGCCTCACTATACTGAGGTTTCAACAGTCTATCATATTAAAGAAGTATTCCTCTAGACCTAATCTATTAATAGTTATATCTGGAATGAAGATGAAATTTTATCAAAAGCCTTTTTGATATCTATTGAAATCAAATTGGTCTTTTTCTTTCATCAGGACTGTATATTAATACAATACTAACATTAAGTCATTCTTTCACTCTCCAAGTAAACTCCATTTGCTCATATAGTAGTATTCTAAGGTATTGCTAAATTTTCTATATGCTAATATTTTACAAAGAATTTCTTAATTTATATTAAGCGAGGTTAATCTAGAATATATTTTGTCTTGTCATATTCCTATATAACGGTTATGCTTCCTTTGATAGTTAACCAAGAAGTATTTTCTTCTTTTAATGCTCAAGGAAACTATCTGTTCCTTGAAGGTTTTATAAAACTCACCTGTAAAAACCACCTTGTGAAGGGACAGTTCTTTGATAACTTTTAATTCCTTCCATGGTAATTGGTCTATTCAGGCTTTCTTCTTCGGGCAATTTTGATAATTTATATTTGCCTATAAAATGATCCATTCCATCAAGATGTTCAATTTATTAGTACAAAGTAAACCCAGAATTAAAATAAAAATCTCAGCATATGATTATATTCCCATTTTTATTTCTAAATGTGAGTATGTTTACTCTATTACCTTTGCCAGAGGTTTATTTATTTTATCGGTCTTTTTAAGGAAACAGATTGTGGATTTATCGATTCTACTATTTTTAATTCATGAATTTCAACATTTACCTATTTCTTTTCTTATGGTTCTTTTGCTATTCACTTTCTAGCTACTTGGGTTGAATGCCTAAATCATTTATTTCTATTCTATTTACTAAAGTAGTTAATTATTACTTTTTGTGTGCAGCTTTTGCCTCATCCTATAAGTTTTTACATATACTATTCTTATTGTGAATGATTATTAAATACTCTACAAATGCATTTTTAATTTCCATTGGAATGCAAGATTTATAATAGTCCTTTACCCAACCAGAGTTCTAATTTTAACAAACTTGTTCTTAATTTCTAGTTTTACACAAGGTGCTATTAAATAAGGCACGTTTTATGAAAATTAGTACCGATTCTATTTTGAGAGTTAACATAAAGAAACATAGTAAAGCAAAGATAACTTTCTCGACAGGATTTTATGTCTGCATTTTTCAAGATTCTTGATTTTCTTCCCCATTCAAAGCTTTTAGAGATGTATATAAGATATTTTCTATGCAACGTCTATGCAAAGAAAAAACTCACACTAAATATAGTAAAGATAAATTTATTTAAACTGTAGCCCTAAGCCTGTAAAAATAGTGTCTGATCAACTAAGGTCTAGAACTCAGCTCACCAACAGTGATCCAAGCAGAATTCACATAACAGAAGGCCTAATCCAAACCTTTCTTAATTTTTTCCTAAGAAGTCACCTTCACTCATAATTCAGTGAGGAGGACAGGAGCCTCAGTGACTGCTTGATTCTTGTATTAACTTAAAAATGCATTAAACAAAATATAAAATAAAATGTTAGTTAATTATCTCCCACAATATGAGGATAAAGGCCAAATGCTAACTGCTACCCCATTCCACCTTCACGTCCAAAATATGACAGATACCTGATTCGATCACTTGTTCCACTGTAACCCCAGCGGCTCTCTACTTGCTGGAATCTATTGATGCAACACTCCTTCCCTCTGAGGCAGCACCTTGGTCGGTCAATGTATTCAACTCGGGGTTTAGGATTGACAGTAAAATGAAGAAAGAGATTTACTACTTCACGATCTGACAAAATTCCAGATTGAGCAGGACCTGTAAAAATAAAAATATTAAACCCTAATAAAAGCAATTTGATTTCAATTCCTGGCTTTGTTATGCTCTAAATTTATGTGAATTCATATCTATAAGATGGTAAGAACAGGAGAAAAAAATCTTAACATTTATAATTCCAGCTTATATTTAATTTTAAAGTTTTGATAAATCTATTTGAGGCTAACCTAACAATATAAATGTTAAAATCATTAATAGGTCAAAGCTTAGATGATACTCTGAGATAACAAGAAGATCTCTAGAATTTTCTATCCACTCACCCCCTCTTAGTACCCTAGACTTTCATTAACCAGAAAGAGGAGAGTCCTTCCCTCTGGTGGGGAAATGCCTATGATGACAACCAGAGCTACTGCTACCTCTTCTCCACCCCGTCCTCATACTGTCTGAGGCTATACGCTGAACAATGGAATATATTTAGAGGTGGAAACAGACAGGGACAGTGCTTTATTTCTGGGGTTTGCAAGAAATTAGCAGAGGGCAGGAGCTAAGATCGGAAGTGCTATGGAAGCAGCACATCTCATATGCTTATAGTTTTCCCCTTCACTATTTCTGAGAAGAGAAAAAGTCTACGTGCCTTAAGCTTATCCAAGAATAAATGCAGTTCCTCATAAAAGATGCCAGGAGATCCCTTCTAAGACCAGTAAAAGCAATCTAATTAAGAGACTACAGAACATTAGAAATTTGGTTTAGGAAGTTATAATTCAGATTTTAATGTAAATCCCTCTGATTTTAAAACACTAAATTAAAATTTTACAATATCACAACATTTAAAATATGTCAGCCTGCCAGACCTAGCCCAAGGTTCATCATTTACATAACCTCTGGATAAGGAAAGTTTGTAAAGAAGGAAAAGTACAATTACAATTTAAAATCTGCATTTTGACAAGAACAGAACTGAAACTACGTATGTCCCCATCTCTCTCCCCAAAAGAGAGATGGGGACAAAAACTCATGTAACTTCCCCAGAATGAGGAGGACTAACAAAAGAATTAAAATGTTTAAGGTGATTAAAATGGATAAAAAGCAGAGAACAACACATAGGTAACTAGTAGTCCTGAAGAACTGACAATAAGAAATAGGATAGTAATAGTAGATAAATAATAGTAATAGTATTAGAATATTTGCCAGATAAAAAGAAAGATACCTAGGCAAATCATCATCAAACAGCTAAAAAACTAAAAATAATGTGAAATCTTAAAAGCACCAGCAAAAAAGGATCTATTACTATCAAAGAAGCAATGAGTAGACTTTTCAAGAGAAATAATGGAAGCTAAAAGGAACAGAATTACATTCACATGATGGATGAAAATAACTGCTAACCTGGAGTTCTCCACCCAGAAAAATATTTTTCAAAAATTAAGGCAAGCCAGATGCCATGGCACATGCCTGTGGTCCCCAGCTATTCAGGAAACTCCGGTGGGAGGATCGCTCGAGCCCAGGAGTGCGAGGCTATGGTAGCCTTGACTGTGCCTGTGAACAGCCACTGCACTCCCACCTGGGCAAAATGAAGGCAGATTAAGATGTTTTAGACAAAAGGAAAAAAAAAGTTGAGAATCTGATTAGTGTCACATCTGTTCTAAAAGAAATATGAAAGGGAATTCTTCAGAAATTATTCCAGATAAAAGCATGGTAATACAGAAAAAACAAAAAGCCAGAAAGGGAAAATATACAGGAAAATCTAAATGATTACTGACTTTTAAAACAGCATGGCCATGATTTCAAAGCACATAACACTCGATGATAGGAGTAATGAAGAACTGGTCATAACTGGTCACAGACCTGAGATTGATTCAAAACCAGGTCTGTTTGGTTTTAATCAGAAGCATCAACCGTAAGAGTCAAAAAGATCTGTCATAACCTTGGGCAAGGCACTCAACCTCTTCCAAGTTCACCTGTCTAACGTATAAAATGTGGATAATATTATCTTAAAGGCTTTTGTGAGCATTAAATCAAATTGTACACATGCATATACATTAATCATGTGGCTGATACTCAATAAATAACAGCTTCTTTTCCCCTCCGGCACAGAGAGACTAACTATGAAAAAAGTTTCAAATAGATTTGGTGACATTATAAACTTACCTGCTGCAAACTCCTCAATTGTCATCAGTGGGAACCGGATTAAGGAAAGTGCTTTTCCTAGAACTTTCTGTTTGTTTCCAAAAGTCACAGGCAATTGTTGTCTCTGACATTCTGCTTCTGCCCAGCGTACAACAGCTCCAAAAAGTCGACTTTCTCGAATACTAAGTGTGTCTCTTTCTAGGACTGCACAGAGAGTGTCTATAGGTACAATACAAAAATACATCAAATTAGGAATATTTTACAATCTAAGAAAGCAATATTGGCAGACATGCTTATATTAGATTTTCAAATCTCAACAAAAAATAGGTTAGATATTTAAAACTACAGATGCTATACTTTAAAATATTAATGAATTAAAGGTATTAAACTCCAAAGTGTTTCATAAAAAATTAGTGTAAGGTTAACATTCAATTTAATACTTAATATACATGGAAGATTAGATATAGTTATCTATCTACATATTGATGCCATTTATCAGGCAAACTCAAACATCCAGAATAAGATTAACAACAAGTCACAGAAAAAGGTTCCAAGTTACATAAATTCATAAAGTCTACAGATTACAATTCATTCATTTGTTCGGTAAATGCTTATTATTAAGCACTGACTATGCACCAGGCCCTATTCTAGGCACTGATATATCACTGAACAAAAAGTTAAAAAATGACCCAATTCAAGATGTATTCTGAAGGAAGACTCAATGAGATTCACTAACAGACCAGACATGGGGTATGAAAGAAAGAGAGGAATCAAGGATTACAGTCTAAGTAAGCCCTGAAGGGATAAGGGTGGGATCAGCTGAGATGGGAAAGACTATAGGAAGAGCAGGTCTGGGGTGGGGAAAGATAGAAAGATTAATTTTAGATGTATTAATTTGAAATCCTATTTAACACCCAAGTATAAATGTCATGCCTCTACCTCAGGTCCTTACTCAGAATCCTTTTCCTCTTATTGTAGGCAAAATTAAAATAAACTCAGTTACTTTAAGTTATAGCAGCCTAGAAGCAGTAAGTTCAGAAGAGACGGGGGCTTTCGAGGGCAACATACTCTAATGAAATGATAAGCTGCAATCTAACAGGGACAGAAAAAAGAAGAAATTTATGAAAACAGACATAAGAACTTGAAAAGCACAGCAATCAAGTGTCTTATACAGACATCTGCAAAGACCCTATTTACAAGTCAAGTCACATTTTGTGGTTCTGGGTAGACATGAATTTTGGAGGAACAATATTCAACCCACTAAAGTCACTTTATACACAACTATCCTCTTTACTATTGTTTTTGATAGAAAATGTTTTCGCTATCGAATTTGAAAAAAAGAAATCAATCCCCATTTGTAGGTATTCCTTATTATCAAAAGGGGGGCCATGCTTTCTGCATGGATCCTGGTAGGACATTTATAAGGAAATGACATTGATCTCCTGGAGCCAATATCTTGTCAGTTTTATTAAGCATAGCATTTGGGTGAGAAAGGTCACACAATTTTCTTTAGGAGTAAAAAGCAATTTCCAAAAATGGAAATGGAGCAATGTTTTCTGAAATAGATCAGTATGATACAATTAAATAGATTATTAAAACCTTGCTTATTTTTGGTTCAAGATCTACCAAAATGTTTTCAGTAGTAAAGCATATTGGGATATCTTCTTAAATGACATATCTTTTTCCTGCCAACACTTACCAACTAGGATAATCAACATCCTTTGTAAATGATGTTTCTAAATGGTAGTTGTACGCATGCACACACATGAACTATATGATGTGTAATACTGAATATACAAGATGTATATTTAAATTAAATCCATTTATACATATTTTAAAAATACAATATCCAGGCTGGGCGCAGTGGCTCACGCCTGTAATCCTAGCACTCTGGGAAGCCGAGGCGGGTGGATTGCTCGAGGTCAGGAGTTCGAAACCAGCCTGAGCAAAAGCAAGACCCTACTATAAATAGAAAGAAATTAATTGGCCAACTATAAATAGAAATTATTTCTATTATAAATAGAAAGAAATTAATAGAAAGAAGTATTATAAATAGTATAGTATTATAGTATAAATAGAAAGAAAGTAATTGGCCAACTAACATATATAGAAAAAATTAGCCGGGCATAGTGGCACATGCCTGTAGTCCCAGCTACTCGGGGGGCTGAGGCAGGAGGATCACTTGAGCCCAGGAGTGTGAGGTTGCTGTGAGCTAGGCTGATGCCATGGCACTCACTCTAGCCTGGGCAACAAAGCGAGACTCTGTCTCAAAAAAAAAAAAAAAAATACAATATCTACTAATTTATATAACCCTTTAATGCCAAGCATCTTGAGAAACTTATAAAAAACTGACAAGCCAATTAATATTAAATGCATGTTATTTTATTGGAAGGTTCAAAGCAATTGTCCATTTATCAAGAAAATTATCCCAGGAGTGACAGGAGCTGAAGCAGCAGCACGGGTTGTCCCCGATTTCTCCCCTTCCCCTCTCCGGAACCGCTACACTCCACAGGCCCCGTCCCGCCCCAACCCAGAAACAAGACGAAGAGAACCTTGCACAGGAGAGTGGCTGGGAGAAACAGGGCATGCAGGAGAAAGAAGGTATTCTCCCTGAGAGAGCTGAGGAGGCAAAGCTAAAGGCCAAATATCCAAGCCTAGGACAAAAGCCTGGAGGCCCCAACTTCCTCATGAAGAGACTCTACAAAGGGCAAAAATACTTTCACTCAGGAGACTACAGCATGGCCAAAGCCAACATGAAGAATAAGCAGCTGCCAAGTACAGGACCAGACAAAAACCTGGTGACTGGTGAACACATCAGTCTCCCCCCCACCCCATAGGATCTGCCCCAGAGAAAGTCCTCGCTAGTCACCGGCAAGCTTGCGGGTGGGCCAAGTTGAGTGATGCTGCCCAGGGCTCCGCTAGATCCTGATATGCTGTCCCCTGGGTCGTGTGCTGGCTCTTGCCTCTCCCTGCTTTTGCAGCCAGGGCTCTGGAGATGGCTTCAGCGGGCTGGAGAGGCAGAAGCCCCTGCCCGTCCGTGTCCCAGCGCATGGAGCCCCTTGGGCTGAGCACCAAGGCCTTGAACCTTTTTTATTTTACCTTTTTTCCAAATAACTGTTGGTAGAAATCTCAATGAAATCCTGGGGGTGGGGTTGAAAGGGTGGGGTGGGAAATTTGGGAGAATATGAATTAGGGCTTGGAACTGATAAAAACATTCTTATCTTCCTCCTTGACAGTATGACTGGTGTAGGGTAGGTGTGAGGGGAGGAAGTGCAGTAGACTAAAGGTAAGGAGTTCTAGTTCAGCTCTGTGGATAAATGCCTTTGGATATGGCTGGAGACATGGCGCCAGGCAAAAGAAACTCAGTCTACATACAACAGATTCAAACAGCTCCTCTGATTCTGTAGAGCCCGCTGAGAACCTAATATTAACTGTTCTTTTAAAAAAGTGTTGTCCTTGAAATAGATTTGATGTGGGGAGAGGGGGTTGAGTGTGGGGAACGGAGCTGTGTGGGGGGGGGGGCCCAGAGCCCAGGAGACTTTTTATTTGAAATAAAAAACCAAAAAAAGACCCACAAAAAAACCCAACCCAGAAAAAAAAAAGAGAAAATTATCCCAGATCTTCAGTTAAGAATAATTTTCTTTTTCTCATGTAGAAATAACTCATAATATAAATATATATTAAATATACACATATCTTTTACAAATTTCTTTAATTTTTTCAATGTATTATTCTAGACTATTCAACTGAAGTAGGTAGTAAAATTTAAAAAATAGTGTATTTTATGCATGAATCCCTTTTAGTTCCCAAAGTTCTACAGAGATATAGCAAATATTAAAGAAAAATAAAAACAGTCTCACAGAAAGAGATTTTTTTAAAAAAATAACACTTCAGAGGCCTGAGTGCTTCACTGTACTATAACTAATACTCATAATAATGAGCATTAAAAATCACAAGAATCCTAAATTATATTCAGTACACACTGCTTAACAAAGAGAGGCAAAGTAAAACACATTTTAGATATCTTTCTCAAATGGCCAAAGTAAATGCCATGGTTCTTAAAAAGGACTGCTCTAGATATATGGGAAAATACAGAGAACCTTATTCTAAAGAACTGGATAAAATAAGCACTACTATAGTTATACTTGAAATTAAATTTAAATAAATATATGATACTTATATATGGCAGAAATCAATTAAAACATTAAATATAACTAAATTTCCAAGAAATACATATCAAAGAAAAAATTATTTTAAAAAACACTTTTCTGCAATGGTCTACATATTCATGCTAACAGCCAGATACTTGCTTAATATCAAATGTAGCTAAAATTCTAGCAGTGATATCACAGTCCCAGGAATACAGTAGGGGCTCAACAATATGTTAAAAATGAACTGATTAAACATGTTAAAATCAAACTTTTGAGCCGGGCGTGGTGGCTCATGCCAGCACTCTGGGACGCTAGGGTGAGAAGATCACTTGAACTGAGGAGTTTAAGACCAGCCTGAGTGAAAGTAGAAAAATTAACCAGGTGTGGTGGTGCACACCTGTAGTCCCAGCTACTTGGGAGGCTGAGGCAAGAGTATGGCTTGAGCCCAGGAATTTCAGGTTGCAGTGAGCTATGACGCCACTGTACTCTACCTGGGGCAACAGAGTGAGACTCTTATCTCTAAAAAAAAAAATAAAAAAGTCAAACTTTTGTTCCTTCTATTGAGCAGGTAAGTATAAACTAAGGCTCCATGAAGCTCTTTCACAGGTAAATGAAGCATAAATCAATTTACCTCAATACTTGTTGGATTAAGAATATATAGAGACTATAACATTTAATGGAAAAACAGAAGACTGGACCCACATGTCTCTATTCAGTATGCTAATAACTTCAGTAAAGATAAATATAAAGTATGACTGAAAAAAAATCAAAAAGCACATCATACTGCCCTGGGCATAATATAAATTCATTTTGTTCTGTCAATGTGATTTTTCTTCCTGTAACAAAAAGCTGTAAGACAGAAACAGTATCTCTACCTCCAGGACACCTACTCAAGTCCTAGAGGAGAAAAGCACCTCCAGAACCCAAGCCAGCTATTACACAAAAGCTTCTGTACCTGCCTCCTTTCTCCCAGCTACCGGATTTCTCTGTCATTCCCAGTTTTTAACAAGTACATTTGAGACAAACTGGCATGTGGGGTAGAAAGAAGTAGAGGGACACAAGCCTTCTTTTGGCACATATGTTAAAATAAGAAATTACAGCTGAGAGCCTAATAAAAATCCTAACAACACAGATTATATTTTATAAACAATATAATACTATACCTTAATATAAACTGAGAGTCAAATAAAATTAACAAATATTTATATTTATATACCCTATATATATAAAATACGTATAAAATGTATCCACCCTGTGCAAGGCCCCTACTTCAAGATTCCCAGGCTCAAATGGCATGCATAATGTAAGAGCTATTTATCAAATGCCTTCCAGGTATAAGTCACCCAGATGCAAGCAGTGTTATTTCAAATGAGAGTGCACTGAAGAGCACTTGACAGCCCCTAACAGGAAGAAAAACAGGATTAAGCAATGTTTCATTAACAACTTGTGCTTGGGGCTCTCAAACATCCAATAACTCAACAGACACGACCTACAGGTGCTGGAGAGGAGCCTGGTCTATCCCCTGTCCTTCAGCACAAGACAAGCAGTGTATCGTCCTTCCCAAGGGACCATATAATAGACAGGTAAACTAATAACGGGATGTTATTATAACACAGGAATATACTAAGTGCCACAGAAGAGGGTGGGACATCAATTCTCAAGAAATGAGTCACTACAGAGGTATAATTTGAGCCGAGACATAAAGATAGTGAGAACTAGCCAAGGTGGAAAGGAAAAGCATCATTCTAGTTCAGTCAGTCAACAAATATTAGCTGAACATGGACTGTGTTCTGCTGTCTTCAGTGACAGACACACAGTGGTAAACAAGACACACAGTGGTAAACAAGACAAAGCCCTGCCTTCGACGAGTTTGCAATCCAGGAAGGGATCATAGACAATCAAAATATACATACAAAGCCAGATGCCTAGATAATACTTTCAGATAACAATATGTACTATGATTCTGATGTGACGATCTGTGGGAGAAAAGTAAAAAAAAAAAAAAAATGTACTATGAGGAAAATACATCACAGTAATGGGACAGGAACTCTTTAGGGGAATGTAGTATCTATTTTCAGTAAGTAGGTCTGAGATAGCCTGTGTCAGGTCTCATTTAAGCCAAGATCTGAATGATTAAAAGGTAGTTGTACAAAGATTGTGGGGGAAAAGGATTCCAATGGAAAAGTACAGCAAATACAAAGTTCTGAAATATAAATAATCCTGGCCAGTGTACATGGAATGTGAATGGGGGGAGAGTGGTAGGAGTCAAAGTCAGATTAGGTAGACATAGGTAGTGACTGCAGCTGTTTACCAAAAATCTGTTTTCTCTTCTTCCTGGGATGAGACTAGTCTACATCTCCTAGCTTCCCCTGAAGTTAGGTGGGATCTTGTGACTGAATTCTGGACAACAAAATAGCCAAAATGAAGGAGCTATTATATTTTAGGGCCAAGGCTTTTGATATGTGAGTGTTTTCCATGACCATACTTTCTCCCATCTGCAAGACACAGATAATAAGTAGGCCCTAGGGAATGGCAGAACCGTAAGAGAAAGCTACCCACTGAGACACATCTTTGAACTGTTATGTGAGTGTGAAATAAAGTTTTATGTTTGAGCCAGTAAGCACTTTTGGGTCTATTTATTACCACAACCTAGCTTAGCCTATCCTGACAAATACTAAGCTTGATCATGTAGGGCCTTGTAAGCTTTTTAATGAGTTTGAATTTTATTCCACCTGCAGTGGGAAGATACTGGAAGCAAGGAAGTGATACAACCGTATTTTTTATTTATAAAGAGCATTCAGGCTACTGAATAGCACTGGACTGTATGAAAGCAAGAGTGGATAGGAAGAGAGACTACTGGAGACCACAGCAATTATCCAGATAAGAGAACAGTGGTTTAGACTAGGTGGCAGTCATGGATATGGTAAGAAATTGTCAGATTCAGGATACACTTTGACAGTAGACCCTTGAGTACCTGCTGGTAAGATCGTACGTGGGTTCTGAGAGAAAGAATAATCAAGAATAACTTCTGGGATTTTAGCTTGAGCAATCAGGTTCATGGTGGTGCCATTAAGGAAGACTGATAAAAATTGGAAAGGAACAGAAGAGAGCTAACACAAAGTAAGGGGAAGCAATGGTTCTCCTTTCACTATCTTATTTGAAATGTCTATAAAATCTCCAAATGAAGATGTCACATAGACAGCTGGGTTATGAGTCTGGATCCCAGAAGGCAGGGATTGAAGATACATATTTTGGGTTCATCATCATAAAGATATTATTTAAAGCCATGGGCTGGATTTGCTTTCTCCATTCTCCTACAAGACAAAATTCAGCTCCTCAGCCTGTCATTGGATGGTCCTCTATTGCTGCGCTTTAAACCCCCCTGCACCTCCTTCCCTCTCTCTACGCCTTTTCCCACCATGGTTCCACTCGCCTCTAATGTCCTCCCCTCCCCACTATCCAGTTACAGTGAGTCCTCACTTAACTCTTCAATAGGTTCTCAGTGACTGTGATTTTAAGCAAAACATATAACAAAACCAATTTTAGCATAGGCTAATTGATATAAACAAGAGTTAAGTTCCTATGGCATATTTCTGGTCACAAAAACATCACCAAACTTCTAATATTAAACACTGAATAAATGTAAGCTATATATACATTTGAGTGATTAATAAAAACAAGTAAGATGATTATTTACCCAATTTTTGGTGAATCAGTGAGTGATGGTGGTTACAGTCGTGGTGAGTTAAATCCAAGAATAACTGTTTGCAAAGCAAAAATTATAAGAAGCACCTCCTACCACCACACAGTTCAAAACAATCACACATATGGTGGGTTTGCTGAGCACTTTCAGATCATCGTGCATTTTATACGACTACTATATACTTTATGAATTTTTATTTCACAATAATTTGTACTCATTCATTCCTTCATTCTTTCAATTTCCAACCCATTTATTCCAGTTCAGGGTTGTGAGTGGCCAGAGCCTATCCTGGCAGCTGAGGGTACAAAGCAGGAACCAACCCTGAACAGGGCAAGGTTCCACCATAGGGCGCACTAACGTGCAGCCCCACACTCAGACTGGGAGGACGCTAACATGCGTAGCTTTGTGATGTGGGAGGAAACTGGAATGCCTAGATAAAACCCACACAGTTGTGGGGAGAACATGCGAGCTTCACAGACAGTGGCCCCAGCTGGAACCAATTTTCTTCCTCATCAACATTAAAACAAAATGATGTTATTCAAGGACTTGCTGGCTCAAGCCTGTAATCCTAGCTCTCTGGGAGGCCGAGGTGGGCGGATCATTTGAGCTCAGGAGTTCGAGACCAGCCTGAGCAAGAGCGAGACCCCATCTCTACTATAAATAGAAAGAAATTAATTGGCCAACTAATATATATAGAAAAAAAAATTAGCTGGGCATGGTGGCACATGCCTGTAGTCCCACCTACTTGGGAGGCTGAGGCAGCAGGATTGCTTGAGTCCAGGAGTTTGAGGTTGCTGTGAGCTAGGCTGACACCACGGCACTC
Organism: Mirza zaza; assembly: GCA_008750895.1. Classification (NCBI taxonomy): domain Eukaryota; kingdom Metazoa; phylum Chordata; class Mammalia; order Primates; family Cheirogaleidae; genus Mirza; species Mirza zaza. The sequence continues at coordinate 9,368 of VSMD01109408.1, read as the reverse complement.
ACTCTAGCCTAGCCTGGGCAATAAAGTGAGACACTGTCTCAAAAAAAAAAAAAAAAAAAAAAAAGGACTTGCTGTACTATCCATTCTTTAAGGTCCATGTTAGAACCTCCTCTGTCAGAATTTTCCTAAGACTACTCTAATTTTAGGTAATCTCTCCATTTTCTGGATTTGCATAATAATCATTTTCTACGTATCTAATTTAGAAAAGGCAAAAATCAAATTTGCCATAGGCCCTCTCATGTATTAATACTAGTGTCTTAAATCTTAATTTTCACATTTTTGTTCCTTGATTCTCCAGTTAGGTGTTTCCTTAACAAGACAAATCACATCTTACGCTTCTTTTTATTTCCTACAGGACCCTAGTATAATGCCATGCATGTGGTTGAGTATTCAGTGAGTATCTGACTTGACATCTTTTAAAAGGCAATGAGGTAGTTAAGACTTAGGAATATTTTCACCAAAATGAAAGAAAGCAAAACTCTTAAAGAGGCAGACTTAATCATTTGGGAAAACCACTAATTTAAATTTAATTTTAAAACAGCTTGTTCTCCAATGAGGCTGACAAATAAGGTATTAATTAGTTAAACTGTAACAATTTACTTCATAGTGAACTTACCTATATCAATATCAGTGAATCCTTCTGCACTTATTGCATCCATTGTGCTTTTGTCTATTGTGTCTAGACAAAGACTAGCAAGCTGAGGTTCATCAAATAATCGAGCCTAAACATATAAAGAAATAGTCATTTTACTATCACAGTTATTTTACTTTCAGGCTGTACACATTTAGCTCTGTTTACATTTAACAGTACAAACACTAAATGCACGGAAGTATTCATGTTGGGTTGTGCAGAAACCTGAGACTACTGCCAATTAATTAACCACACCATAAATGACACCCATTATTTGACATGACTGATGACTTCATTTAATTTTAAAGTAAAATTCATTTTAAAGTATTCAATAACTCAGATACTACTGAATAAACAAATATTTCTAAACTAAACAGTTATCTTGTGTTTTATGGGGGAAAGAAAAAAGGGTTAAACACATTGGCTTTAATTTTTTTAATTTAAACATTTAATTTATATTTTAAATTTTTAAATTTTTATTTAGAGACAAGGTCTCACTCTGTTGCCCAGGCTAGAGTGCAGTGGCATAATCATAGCTCACTGTAACCTCAAACTGCTGGGCTCCAGTGATCCTCCTGACTCAGCCTCCCAAGTAGTTGGGGGTACAGGTGCATGCCACCATGCCTGGCTAATTTTTTAATTTTTTTGTAGAGATGGGGTCTTGCTGTTACCCAGGCTGGTCTCAAACTCCTGGCCTCAAGTAATCCTCCCACTTTGGCCTCCCAAAGCACTGAGATTACAGGTATGAGCCACCATATCTGGTCAAAATTTTAAAAACTTATATATAAAATAATAAGTAGAAATTTTAAAAGATGGGGCCTTGCTATGTTGCCCAGGCTGGTCCTGAACTCCTGAGCTTGAGCAGTCTTCCTGCCTCAGCCTACAAAGTAGCTGGAACTACAGGATAGTAGAATATTTTTAAAATACTCAAATATATTTGAAAATGCACTTTTTTTTTTTGAGACAGAGTCTCACTCTGTTTCCTGAGTTAGAGTACCATGGGGTCACCTAGCTCACAGCAACCTCAAACTCCTGGGTTCAAGCAATCCTACTGCCTCAGCCTCCCAAGTAGCTGGGACTACAGGCATGCACCACCATGCCCTGCTAATTTTTTTTTTTTTATATAATTTTAGTTGTCTAGCTAATTTCTTTCTATATTTTTAGTAGAGACAGGGTCTCGCTCTTGCTCAGGCTGGTCTCAAACTCCTAAGCTCAAACAATCTGCCTGTCTCAGCCTTCCAGAGTGCTAGGATTACAGGTGTGAGCCACCACACCCAGCCTGAAAATGGCACTTCTTAGATTATATACTGAGCCTGTTTATATTAATTTGCTTTGTCAAATTTTAAATAAATTTTAGCATTAAATAATAAAAAAGTTGTGTTAATTCCTTTTTATGCAATTTTCCCTTAAAATTTTTTTATTTGGAATTTTAAATTTATAGAAAAATTGCAAGGATGGTGCAAAGAGCACCCATATACCCTTCACCAAAATTTACCTGTCTAAATGTTAATTATCTAAAATTCTGCCTCATCTGTTTTATCATTTCCTCTTTCTCTGTGTATATACATATATACACACATATGTATCTACTTGGAGTGGGGGGCAAACCATTGAAGAGTAGGTTGTGTACACCGTGGCCCTTTGCCCTTGATATTCTCTTACACATTCACAGTAATTAACTTTGATAAATTTAACATTAACAATATTAAATTTATTAATTTAATAAACATTAATTTAATAATATTTTTATCTAATATACTGACTATATCTCAGTTTTTTTCATTTAATAAATGCCCATATGTTTTTTATAACATTTTTCCTTCTAGTACAGGAGCCAGTCTAGGATCACAGTTCATGCATTTTTAGAGTATAAAACAGTGTATTTTTATAAAGTAAAATTCTAATATTAGCAAATAATTGCCCAACTCAACTATATTTTTAGTTTTTATGTAAAAATTGATCTTTCACTCTAAGAAAAACAATTTTTTGTAAAAAATTATGTTATTCAGGGTAGCAATTGTCAGTCACTCCTTAGATTACACACTTGTAATATCGAGTTTCCTATGGAATCTATTGCTGCTACTTAGAGTAAAATAAATTTTCTCACAATTGACTTTGACTCTGACTTTATCTCCAACAACACTCCTCTCTATAAATCACAGCAGTACAGTGTACTGGCACTTTGTTTTAGAGTGAAGCAGGCATAGGCCCTCTCAAGTAACTCCAACATGCTCAGTTCAAATGACTCACTTGGCAGGAACAAGAAGTTCACATGACAATTTGTGGACTGATTCACATGATCCCACCAGTGAAAATTTTGATGTGATACTGGGTTCTCAGAACAAAAAGACACTGAAAAATTATTTTTTTCTCACAGGGACACCCGTTAACCCTTGCTACTAACAGTGTGGTCCAGAAACATTGGGGTCATTGAAAAGCCTGTTGGAAATGCAAACTCTCAGGCCTCAAGCAAACCAGAATCTGCATTTTAGTTACCAAAGTATAATTCATTGGTTTCTGAATTTTATAACGGAACTTTTAAAAGAAAAGTCCTTAAGTGACTGTCTTTTACACACATTAAAACCCCTTGGACAATAAAGAATCTTATGAATAAATGTATTTATTAGATTTTTATAACAAGTTCAAAAGAGGAAAAAAATGTAGGAAGATATTGCTTGATTAGTTGCATGACTTTGGTCAAGTTATTCCACCTCTCTGTGCTTCTATTTCCTTACTTATAAAATGGCGATAGTGAGAAAGTAAGTTACTTTAAACACCTATACCTCATAAACTTATTTTAAGGATTTAATGAATTAATGTACACAAAGTACTGAGAAAGGTACCTGGCACACAATTATTACTCGATACATTTTGCTATTATGGTCATCAATATCACCACACCTTAAGGACTGTTGGTTTAAAGTTCAGACTTAGTTTTACCACAGTTGTATAATGTTCAGTAAGGTATATGCTTCTGTAAGCTCCCAGTTTTCATCTTTAAAATGGAGATAACAGTTAATTACATCAGAGTCGCCATGAGGAGCAAATGGGTAATGTCGTAAAGGTGTTAGCATGGTGTCTGGCATACATGGAGTTGTATAACTACCTCCAAGAACAAGTGACAACAGAATGTTCTTTGTTCTGTTAACTACAAATACTTAATGACACAGATTTTCTTTTTAAAGGTACCAAATATTTTCTACACAATAGATGAACACTGAACTAGAAAAAAATGAGCTCTGGCCCCCGGCCCCACCTCATCTATTGTGAGTTAATTAGCCCAGATTTTAGTTTACCCATTTGTAAAATGAGAAGGTTATACTAGGGGTCATCAGTGATTATTTCCAGTACTAACATCAAATAGAATTATATTTTATAACTTAGAATTTTTAAAATAATTTGTTCAAGAGTATTACAATATTGTCTAAAAAGAAAACATTTATTTACATGCAAAGTATGAAGCTCAGTTTATAGGCATTTAACAAATGCTAAATAATGTATGCTAAGGACTGGTTGATGGTTGTATAGGTATGTGCGGTTTGCCAAAATTCATTAGACTGTACACTTATAATGTGTGTAATTTTTTGTGTGGATATTTTATACATTTATTATATTTAGTGAAAATTTTTTAAAATGTCAGAGAAAGGATATTTCATATTAACCTAAAATTCTAACTCCTCCAGGAGTGGATAAGTGATCTTCCAGATACAGTTCCAAAGACAGTGAATCTAAAACTTTTCTGGACTTAAACTTTTTGGTCTTTATTCTAGATCCAGAAAAACTGAGAATGAAGATATCCAAGAAAATCTCATGCTTTTATACTGTCAATCATAGGTGGGACAACATTGGATCTTAATCCCCAACTCTAATCCCAAGTAGCTATCTAACCTTGAGTCACAACACTCCACTTACATTAAGGCTTTAGCTTCTTCACCTATATGATCCAGCAAGGTATTAACTCTGGTATGCTTTTCAATTCTAAAATCTCATGAAACTGATATATTTCCCTGAATGGTATAAAATAATGATGTACACTTTAAAATTATGGTTCGAATTAATTCTCCAGGAAATATTAAATATTCATATATAGTTATGCTTATACTCAATTTTTAAGCTACAATGATTTATACCTTAGCTACATTTACTTACCTGAGTAAGTAACATAAAGGCATTATCCGCCCTAAGATGTTTGGTAAGAAATTCCACACAATGTGCTTCTAAGGCTGGGACTGCATATTTCTTGGCAGTATAAAGAGTGGTCATAACTGTTTCTGGGCCAATTTGAACTTCATCTGAATACAGAAATCTGAAAAGCAATTGGGAAATTTGCAGAGATGATGTTTTAGATAAGTAATCCAGCAGAGCTAAACCTGTGAAGAATATTTTAAAATATAATAAGCAAACTGAAAAATAATCCGAAATCTGTACCAGACTCTGCAGTCTACAGGGCATTTGTGCACACATCACCTCATTTCATTTTTACTTAATCCTGAGAGGTAGGAAGCCTCACAGTTTTACAGAGGAGACTAAGGGTAAGTAAAGACCATGCGACAAACCCATGTCTCTAAGCCAGGTCTTTAGAGTTCTTCTGAGCACCCCACAGCTGCTTAGGACAACAGAGGTTCATTCATCTCTGCCTCATCAAAAGATGTTCGCTTAAGCATAAATCTACAGGTAGCTAAGTTCACATCTCTACGTGTCAAAATATTCATTATTTCCTAATAATAGTGCCTTCTTATTCTAGGCATCTTTTAACCTTTCATTGTTATCCCAGAATTAGCATAATGACCATGATTAGAGTACCGGGGCTTTGGAGGAATAAAGCAACTTAGTAATATATTAAATGACCCCATGTTGCTATGTGCTTTGGGGTACTTAGGTCCAATTTTCTCTCAAAATACTATCTATCAGCCCAATACTCCCTTCCTCCTAGTTCACTGCTTCTAACTGCTGGGTCACTAGGAAATCAGCTTCGTGGGACAGAGATAAAGCATAACATTCTCAGTGAAGGCCTGGGCATTTCTTGTTAAACTATACTTGAACTTGTGTATTATCAGCTTTCGGCCCGTTTCATGGCTCCTCAGAGACACTTGTGCTCACTGCCCAGTTCTCAGCTGCACTTATGACAGCCGAGGATACTGAAGCATAGCATTAAGAACAATTACTTCATTTAGCAATACTTAAGAGCATTAGAACATTTATTATATTTCCAGGACCCAAGTTGTAAAATAAAGGTTTAAGAAAATCCACTATCTTCTTTCAGAATACTCTACCACACTGGAGTGAGGAAAGCTAAATTCTCTTTCATGGCCCTAGTCTATACCCTTTCAATTTCCTTTTTTATTCCTGTGTCCACAATCACTACTCATGATGAAACCTAGCCAGGCATAGCCCCCACTTCCCACCCTAACCAAGTCCTCGCATTCCTCTGGTAAAATGATCCTGACAACTACCTCAAGTGGAGGTACACTCCCCTGTATCTCAAGTTCAAAAGCAAGGGCTGCTATTTTTCAGGATTATACTGTTTTTACTTATTTTTTTCCCCAAAACTCCTTTTAGATACCCAAGTCAGCCAACTGTATCACTATCACAATGCTCACCTAACATTATGTGCCATACTTTGTGATGAGTACAGGAAATTAAAAACCAAGTAAGGCATAGCTAGTCCTTCATGGCCAGGGGGAAGGAAATGAATAAAAAGAAGAAAAAGTTAACACTTGCTGAGTGTCTACTGTATGACAAATGCCAATTCATTTCGTCCTCCCCTGAAGGAAAGTAGGTGCTATTACCTGCAATTTAAGGATGAAAAAACCAAGACTGAGGAAACATGAGAGCTGTTTACCGTAACACACCATTTCTAAGCTACCAGTGCCATAGATAAGGCCGACCAGGAGAAGAAAGAGCCTACTTTGCTTTGAGCCTGTTCTACTGTTTGCTAGCTATGTAACTGAAAGCAGGTCTCCTGCCTCTCTAAGAGATGAGAGTAATAGTACTTCATACTGTTGTCATGAGGATTAACATAAGTTAAAACACAAAGCATTCTGAACAGTGCCTAACAAAAAAATCTGCCTCAGTAAACGTTGGCTATTTATTTGCACATAGTCTCATTTTTACTGATGCTTTCCTCTGCGTTTTGCAAGATTTCCTTGCTGTTATCTTCTGCTGTCCTCCTATTTTTCACCCAGCAATCATGTTTCAATTTCTAAGAATTTTTGCCTCTTTCCTGATGGTTCCTTTTTTCTCCATAGCATATCTTAGTTTTACAGATGCAAATGTTTGTTTTATGGGTGGATCTCAAATCTCCAAGATGATATTAACCAAAATTTCAAAAGTTCCCTTCTGTTCCCTGAATTACCTGTTTCCTTGAGAATCAGCTGTTCTGTTTATCTTGGTCTCTGTCATTCATGTTCTGATTTTCCTTATATGTCAAATGATTAATGACTATCTCCAAGTTCAGTACTCTAGCTGGTCTGTTTTCAAGATAAAACTATCTCCAAAATGGATAGGTTGGCTGGGAGCTCTGTGCATGTGGAAGTCTTGCTGACTGGCACCTGTATCACACTGGGAAGCCAGTCTTGCTGTCAGGGACCCCTCAATATCACTGTGGGCAGAGCTTAATCATGAAGTCCCAAAGACACACTAGCAGTCCTAGTTCTTCCTAGGCAGTCCGTTCAATTTATTTAGAGAAGCTTGTCATTTGTCACATGGAGTAGTCTGCAAGAGCTGGTTGAGGGGATGGTCTACATGCAGGCTTCCAATTAATTTCCTAGTCGTAGCACTACCTTCTCATTTCCATCCTCCTTATTTCCAACTCCTAGCCTAGAATCTTACTGGGCTTCTGCCAAGAAAGGCAGCCCCCATCTCCCCTTCAGCTTTGAAAGCTCTGGATTGTAGGCTCCAGATTCATCAACTCTAGCTCATCCATCAACCAGTTTCCAACTGCTCCCTCCACTGTTGGTCCTTCCAACCCCTCTCTTTTTCTCCTCACAGTAATGGACTTATTATTTTTTGTATTTCTTAACTCTTTGAACTCGCTTGCTTTTTTCTCATTATCCACTCGACATTATCCACACTCGACATCTGAGTGCAAAGGGTTAATAGTTGTTTTAACTGAGAGAGAAAGAGGGAGAGAAGGCTAACAGCATGCTCAATTCCCTTCTGAAACTAGAAACTTATGAAATTTTTTTTTTTTTTTTTTTTTTGAGACAGAGTCTCACTTTGTCGCCCAGGCTAGAGTGAGTGCCATGGAGTCAGCCTAGCTCACAGCAACCTCAAACTCCTGGGCTCAAGCAATCCTGCTGCCTCAGCCTCCCAAGTAGCTGGGACTACAGGCATGTGCCACCATGCCTGGCTCATTTTTTCTATATATATTAGTTGGCCAATTAATTTCTTTGTATTTATAGTAGAGATGGGGTCTCGCTCTTGCTCAGGCTGGTCTCGAACTCCTGAGCTCTAATCGATCTGCCCACCTCGGCCTCCCAGAGAGCTAGGATTACAGCCGTGAGCCACTGCGCCCGGCCATGAAATTTTTAAGGACAAAGTAAAAGAAGTCTTTACATCTGCCTAAATTTTCTGCAGGCAAAAATTACTGGAGTTGTAAAACACAAAGCAGAAATGTGGGGCCTTTTATCACGTTTGCCTTTGTGTTTGAGTAGTTTCGAACTTTAAAAGTGCCACAAAGTTGAAGTACATGCTTTTATGAGAATCTGTAATTGTGGGCTCTGACTCAGGGAGCTCTGGAAAAGCTTCTTAGAGGAATTTCTGCTCCAGATAAGATCTAAAACATGAAAAGAGGGTGGGAAGAACATTCTAGGAACAAGAGAATTGTTTTTAGACTATTTTATATGCGATCCCCTCCCATTCAAATAGCTTTTATTAAAGTACACTTTGGTAATATACCTTTGGCTTATATCAAAGAACAATTTTAAAAAACAACTGTATCTAAAGATATAGACTGAAGACACCATTCATTATAGTAATGGTTTCTTTATGAGGGGACTACATCAGGATTTTTTTTTTACAGGTCTAATTTATTAGAGTTGTCCATCTCGTAAGCAGTTGGCTTGTTTTTAATCTTTTTTTAATAAACAACAGAAATTTATTCTCACAGTTCTGTGGCTGGGAAGTATAAGATCAAGGCATCAGCAGATTCTGCGTCTGATGAGTGTTCTCTGTTTCAAAGAAGATACCTTCCTGCTGTGTCCTCACACCGTGGAAGGGGCAAGGTGGCCTCTGGGGCCTCTTTTATGAGAGGCCATTCATGAGGGTGGAGCCCCTGCTGTGACTTACTCACTTGCAAAGGCCCAACCTCTCAGTACTATCACATTGGGCACTGAATTTCAACATACGAATTTTGGAGGGTCACATACATTCAGACCATAGCCCTGAGGTGTAACAGAAAAGAAAAAATAAACTGTCACAATCTGCAGGTGATGTGATTATGTGCTTAGATAAATCCCAAAGAATCTACAAATTGTTAAAAATTTAAGTGTACTGAATTTTTTTTTTTTTTTTTTTTTTTTGAGACAGAGTCTCACTTTGTTGCCCAGGCTAGAGTGAGTGCCATGGAGTCAGCCTAGCTCACAGCAACCTCAAACTCCTGGGCTCAAGCAATCCTGCTGCCTCAGCCTCCCAAGTAGCTGGGACTACAGGCATGTGCCACCATGCCCGGCTAATTTTTTCTATATATTAGTTGGCCAATTAATTTCTTTCTATTTATAGTAGAGATGGGGTCTCG
>VSMD01109407.1:0-40286 GCA_008750895.1 Mirza zaza | reverse complement strand
TGCAATAGGGAACACTGGGTTGATGGTATATAGAGTTCTCTATCTTCTCAAATTCATACAAATCTAAAACTGTTCTAAAAAGTAAAGTCTACTAAAAAAAATTTAAGGGAGGGAGGATTAAGTGTGAGAGATAGACACCCTCGCCTTGAACTTTGCCCACTGCAAAAGAGAGACGGTGCAAAGACTCACAAATGTGAATACAGTCATGAAGAGTAAAATGTTTATCAGTATTGGTGAGAAAGATGGAATATGACAAGAATTAAACTAATATTCATGAGTTCAAACCTATTCCACTGGCTTACATTGGGACTTATTTTTAGTATATATTAGGATTTAGGGAATTTTGTTAAGTTTGTGAAATCTCACATTCTTAAATCAGTGGGCTTCCATCAGGGCATTTTAGAAAGTCACATATGGGTAAGAGCACATGGGCAAGATGATAAGAAATTCAGTGGTGTCCTTTTTTGTTCTTATCTATTCTTTTTACATTTTCAGTAAATGTCCCCAAAGCCCTAATTTAAGGAATATATGCAGGAAAGGGAAGAAAGACCAAGACATCAAAGGAAACAAAGTAGAAGTAACAGCCTCAGCTGAGAATAAAAGTCACAGTTACCTGTGGAGCCGCCTAAGGGTCATGAGTGTTCTAAAGACACTGCACGTTACAATCCACTTCGTCCTCATAACCCTATAAAGCAGGTAAGGTATCATTGGTATCCCCATTTTAAAGATAGGGAAACTGAGTCAAGCTGCTGAGGCTTGTTTTTAACTACTACCCTGCGTGGCCTCTGTGGAAGAATCTAAAGATGACCCAGAGCATGGCTTCTACACCTGACACAGCTACAGCAGGTTTCAGATTAAGATATACTTCCTTTACTTTCTTACACGTGTGGGCGTTAGAAAACCAAATATAAACATATCCATCTCTTTCAAGTCTTGAAGAAACATAAAGGATACTTGAGAGCTAGGATGCCCTTGTAGGCATGAACTGCAGGGCTGGGGCTCGGTGAGGAGCTGTCCAGCACTGGAATGTCTAAGCTGCCAGGTCAACCCCAACAGCATTTGCAGGAATGGCCTTAAGATCTGGGAAGTGTGTGTATGCACACATGCCTGAAGGTGTGAGTGCTAAATTTATAAACTCCTTTTCCCATTAAAAAAAAAGTATAAACTAGGGCATGACTTCAGAACATGTGGATAAACACCATATTGGTGATAGCATCATTAAGAAGATTCATGTGCAAAATATACATACAAAAATAATTTTTTTTTGAGACAGAGTATGGCTCTGTTGCCCACGCTAGAGTGCCATGGCATCAGCCTAGCTCACAGCAACCTCAAACTCCTGGGGCTCACGTGATCCTATTGCCTCAGCCTCCTAAGTAGTTGGGACTAGAGGCATGCGCCACCATGCTCGGCTCATTTATATTTATATATAAATAAAATATAAAATTATCTGGACAATATATAAAATTGTCCAGATAATTTCTATTTTTAGTAGAGATGGGGTCTCGCTCTTGCGCAGCCTGGTCTTGAACTCCTGACCTTGAGTGATCCACTTTCCTCGGCCTCCCAGAGTGCTAGGATTACAGGCGTGAGCCACCATGCCTGGCCCAAAAATAATTTTTAAATGCCATCTCTGCCTTTAAGGGACTTGTAGGCTAAGCATGATAATATAGTTCTGCATTGCCAGCCTTTGCCATGCACTCGCTTGAGCAGTGGGTCTTAACTTCATATACACATTACAATCTCCAGGGATGGAGCAACCAGCTCACTCTGGTTGGCCAGAGACATTCCTCGTTTTAGCACTGAAAATTCTGTGTCCTTGGAAACTCCCCTACTCCTAAGGAAATTGGGATGTTAGTCATCCTATTAGGATGCTTTTAAAAATCTTGATGTCCAAACCAACCTCCCCACCCTGACCAATTGCATCAGAATCTCTGGGGGTGGGACCCAGGCATAAATGCTTTTGAAAGATCTTCAAGTGATTCCTATGTACAGCCAGGCATAAGAACGGACAGGGTTTCTTGAATGTGTGCAAGGATCACCTGGTGATCTTGGTAAAATGCAGATTTTAATTCAGTAGGCCCAATTTTCTGGGGTTCTAACAAGCTCCCTGGTGATTCTAGTGTATGGACCACCCTCTGAGTGGCAAGGATAAAAAAGCAGTATGTTTTGCTTCTACTTTGAAAGAATCTATAATAGAGTCAGGAAGGGAGGGATGTGGGGAGAAAATTAACATAAGGGAAAAATCGAAGAAGTAAAACTTCCTTGATTTGTAACTGGCGACGCCATACAGAGAGGGAGAAGTCTCCAGGATACACTACTCTCCTGGATTCCTCAGTGCTTAGCAAACCACCCACACACAGTGGGCCTTGAAAAGAGAGACAAGGTGAATCTGGAAATGCTTTGTAGGGGTGAGTTCTAACACTAACTTGCAAGGGTGGGAGAATATCCCAGGAAAGGGCAGTGATGGGCATAAAGGATTCCATGATAAAATGGGCTAAAACTTTGTGCAAATGTGCAATCCACAATTCTCTCCAAATAAGGGTTACCTTGGGGAGGGCAAGAAGGAGATTGGAATGGGGCAGATTGAAAGAACTTCTGGAGTGGCTGGAAGAGTTCTGTTTCTTGACTTGAGTGGCACTTGCTTTATAATGACTTTAGTAAGCCATGCATTTGATCTGTGTGATTTTTAGTACCTGTGTTTTATTTTAGGATAAAAATGTTTATGAAAAATTTTTAGGCTGGGCGTGGTGGCTCATGCCTGTAATCCTAGCACTCTGGGAGGCCGAAGCGGGTGGATAGCTCAAGGTCAGGAGTTCAGAACCAGCCTGAGCAAGAACGAGACCCCGTCTCTACTATAAATAGAAAGAAAGTAATTGGCCAACTAAAAATATATAGAGAAAAAATTAGCCGGGCATGGTGGCGCATGCCTATAGTCCCAGCTACTCAGGAGGCTGAGGCAGCAGGATTGCTTGAGCCCAGGAGTTTGAGGTTGCTGTGAGCTAGGCTGACGCCACGGCACTCACTCTAGCCTGGGCAACAAAGCAAGACTCTGTCTCAAAAAAAGAAAAAAAAGAAAGAAAGAAAAGAAAAATTTTTATCCAGAATGATCAGATATATTAGGAGGGATGGATCTCCCTTGGCTAAAGCAGTTTGTACTGAACCCAGCCAGAGGTTGCTAGGGGCTACTGCCTGTGCAGGACTAATGAGTCATCTTGCTCAGCTCAATGGCAAATGTGAAAGATATGGAGAGCAGGGGATTGAAAAGAATAAAGTGCAAAGTTAGCTATCTGATTTGGGGAAAGGGAGTTACAGAAGTTTAAAAAAATACTTCTTTTTCTTCCACTCTATAAAAAAAGTTTACGGCATCCATTCTCCATGATCTCATGCTCCCTCTCTGACCTCCTCCCAGATCCCCAGGCTCACGAATCCAACTGTTCTTGAATATCTCCTGCTGAGTAAGCCTGTCCCTAAACTCGGTATGTCCAAAAGGAAAACCCCAAATCTCCACATCTCCAGCCTCCCTTTGGTGAGTTACTTATTGCCGTGGTCTCATGGCCAGTCCGTCTTGCCCTAGTCCGGCTCCCACCAGCACACTGCACACTCCTGATACTGAGCTCTTTCCAAGAAATCACTCTAACCATGCTGCTCTTCTGTTCACCATTGTTTCTAGAATAAAGTCTTAAATATTTTAGGTTTTTCTGCCTCCTTTCTCTCCTTTTGTACTGTTCTGTGCCTCCACAGCCCTCCAGCCCCCATCTCTCCAACTGGGCAAAATATCTTTGGTTCCCCAAACTTGCCTGGATAATTCAGTCATACCTCTGTGCTTTTGCCCTTGCTGTTTTCTCTTCCTGGAAGGGTCTTCTGAGCTCTCCCTCAATCCCAGCCAAATGCGGGCACAGCTGGGTACCTTCTGCTCTTCCCAGAGTTCCATTCTCTCCAAGCCCTTCCTGATATGGCACCCGCTAAGGGGCTCTGATCTTTCCTTCTGTTTCTCTATGTATACCCTACACATACTTCTGTTACAGCCCTTCCACACTTTAGTTCTCTAATTTTGTTAATATACCAATTTCTTTCTGCCTGAGGGAAAATTTCTCGAGGTAAGAACGCAGTTTATTCATCCTGGTGTTTCTGGCATTTACCACAACACAGGCAGAGTGTAAGTGCCCAGAAAAAAAAAATGGTTGTTGAAGGAACAAATAAATAAGTGCTTAGCTGCTCCCGTCAAGCCTTAGATAACTAAACTGATCAGATTATTTGTGATCGATCTCACGGCCAGCCAGGGAAGCGGTTCCCATCCCAGAGATTGCACTGCCCTCCTAGCCCCTTTCTTTCCCCAGTTGATAAACACATAGATTCTTTTAAATATTTCTTCTGAAAAAATTCTATATTGACCATTTCATTCTGAACAATATCTTAAGTGGGAAATGTAAAGCAATTTTTGAAAGAAATATAGTTGTGCCTGGGTATTGGGGGAAATTAATTTCAAGACCTTTATGAATATCAAAATCTATGGATTACTCAAGTCTCTCATATAAAATGGTATCGTATATACATATAACCTATGAACAGCCTCCTGTATACTTTATATCATCTATACATTACCTAGTTCAATATAAATACTATGTAAATAGTTGTTACATTGTATGGGGTTTTTTTTTAAATTATTGTATTATTATTTTTTGTTGTTGTTTCTTTCTGAATACTTTTGATCCTCGGTTGAATCCGAAGGTGCAGAAGCTGTGGATACAAAGGGCCTTAACTGTATTTTAAAATGATTTTGTTGTACCTAAAGTTCATAAACACAAGAGAACACACAATGTTCTTTAAAGTTAGCTAGGTACACCTCTATCCAGTCTCTATCAGTGGAAATCACAAAGAAGGACTTCCTTTTCTTTTATCATTTCACTTATTGCAGTTATGAATTATACTGCCTCTGTCAAGGGGGTAGTAAATGTTTCATTGTTGCTTTAGATTGAGTGGAAATAAAAGCCAATGGCAGTAACAGAATTCAGATCAAGAGATGTGGAAATGTTATATGGTCAAGGATGAACATGAAATTGATGGAATTAGAGGACTAACGAAGCCCAGGGATCACCCTGTCCGCTCCCCTGCCTTCAAGCTCGAATTCACACAAACACTTGCAGGCTCTTGGCTAGAAACTTACATGGACACAGTTTGGAGTCTTAATACAAAATATTTGATATGGAGAATTTTCCATGAAACAACCTACCTATTGTATTCAAACATAAACACAATTCTTTATTTCCTCTTCTCTGTAACTTGCTCCTAGTTTTTATCATAACTGCTGTCCCTTTTGCTCACCTTCCTGACAAAGAGTCTGTTCAGTCCCTGGAGGAGGCATGCCCGTTCCCCTGCCTTCCTGCTGGAGGCTTTCTGCAGGCTGCTGTTCTCTCAGCTGCCCTCCGGGACATTCCACCAATGCGCCCTCAGGGCCCAGCTGGTTCACACTCTTCCTTTCCAGCTCTGAGAAGTCTGTCATAGGCCAAATTGTGTCCCCCAAAATTCATACGTTGAAGTCCGAACCCCCAGTACGTCAGAATGTGACCGTATTTGGAGACAAGGTCTTTAAGGAGGTGATTAAGGTGAAATGGGGTCACGTGGGTGGGCCCTAGTCTAACATGACTGGTATCTTTGTAAAAGGGAGAGATTGGGACACAGATACACACAGAGGGAAGACCATGTGACAACCATCAACAAGCCAAGGAGGAACCAACCCTGCTGACATCTTGATCTCGGACTTATGGCAGCTAGAACTGAGAGAAAATAAATTCCTGTTGTTTAAGCCCCCCAGACTATGGTGCTTTGCTAAGCAGACCCTGTGGACTAATCCAGTGCCCAAAGGCAAGCACGCTGTGGAAACTCCAGAATGGTCCAGATGCAGCCTCCTTGGCCTTCCATCCCCATCTGGGTGGCTCTGGGCCCTTCTCCCTGTGTCCTCCTGGGCTCTGGTGGATGGCCCCTCCAGTTCTGCTCCTCCCAGGTTCTGCCCCCCTGTCTGCTTACAGTTGGTGGTCACCTCCCTTATTTTGTGCCTGTAGAACAATGGATTTCTGATCCTGGGGAGCTTAAGAATCGCTGCTTTGTGAATGCAGATTCCCAGGCCAGGCCTCCAGAGATGCAGATTCACTCGTTCAGTGATGGGGCTGGGGAACCTGCACTCTTTACAAATACTCCCAGATATTTCTTATTTCCTGGTCATCTTCCACCTTGACAGCACCTGAGAGCCACCCGGGAGCTCTTTAACACACCCGCATCCAGCCCTACCCTAGATATTCCAGATTAATTAACCTGGGGTGGGATCTGAGAACCAGTTTTTTTTTTTAATTTGTCCAGGTGATTCCTACATGCAGCCAGGTGAGAACAACTGACCCAGCCCCATTGCCAGATTCCCAGAGCAGCCATCACCACCTCTCACCTGAGCTGAGCAAGAGCCTCCTCCCGGCTCTGCTCCTGCCCTCCTGGCCGTCCCCACCCCACTCACTCTCCACCAGGCGACCAGGATAATATCGCTAAAACAAGAGTGACTCAAGTCCTTTCCCTGCTAAAAATCCACCGATAGCTCCTCATTATATTAGGCTGATGTGCACAAGCTCCCTGGCCTGGCATCTAAAGCCATACGCGTCTGGCCTCCAAAGGCCTCTGTAGTTTTATGCTTCCCCATTTGACCCCGAAGCTCCAGCCACACTCATGTCCTGGTTCCCCCAAATTGCCAAACCTTCACCCTTGTTTCCCCACCTGCCTGGAATGCTCTTCCACCCGGCTGATGCCTTCCATTCGGTGCTGACATGGTCTGGGAAACCTTCCCTGACACTCTTCCGGTGCCCAGGCTGGAAGACAGACCCCCCTCCCTTTCCAAAAGCCCAACTTTGCACCCCTCTTTCAGAGCACGTATCACACCACATTATAGTTGCTTCCCACTGGCCCCCTTCTGCCGACTGTGCCCATCTTAATTCTCAGCCTCCCGGTCCTAACACAGTGCCCGGAATGTACACAGCTTGGTGAACATTTGTGGAGTGAATGAATGAATGAATGAATGCCTTGCCCTCTCCCAGCAGTGCCCATTGCCCAGCACCTGCTGCCTGGTTACCATCCACCAATGGGCTTGTCTCCCTCGGTTCTGGGGTTCCCTTACTGCTGTGTTCCATGTGTACTTAAATCCCACAGTATCTGTTTACATCAGAGCTCGTCCAGCCATAATCGGGGTGAGAACAGGTGAGAGGCTCATGGCTGCTCTGGGCCAGGCGCTCTCCGTTCTTTAACCCTCTCAGCAGCAATACAAAATAATTACTGTCACCTCCAGCTCACATCTGAGAACACTGAGGCTCTGAGAGGTTGAAAGTGACTTTCCTGAGGCGGCACAGCGAGGCAGTGACCAAGCCCAAACTGGGTCCACAGAATCTGGCTCCGCAAGCCCCAGCCCTCCCTGCCGGGCCACGTGCTCGTCCACTGGAAGGAGATGAGTCTGGGTGGGTGGCTGCTCTGTGTTTTTTCATGTGGTGCTCAGTCGGGTGTGGCCACAAGAGGAGGCACAGGGAGGCTCGGAAAACAAAGCTTGTTACACCCACAGGTCCTGGGGACTGGAGACACACCACCCCACCCAGGGCCACGTGGGCATGATCTTGGGGTGGGCAGGAAGCAGAAGACAGGGGCGAGGGCGAGGTTTAGCCAGAGCCTTTACTGGGGTTTCCATGGGCAAAGCAAGGCAGGGCAGGGCAACAGTGTAGGATTGGCTAGTTTGAATGATTTCGGTGGGCTCTGGGCTTTAGGGCTGGTCCATGGTTGCCTGGCACCTGGCCCTGGGGTGATTAAGGCAGAGGAGTATTGTATCTTGGGGTGTATGGGCCAGAGAGAGGAGTTATGACTCTAGATTTCTTAGTTTGCATATCAAAGGCAAGTTCCAGGCTGGGCCCTTTGTTGCCACCAAGAATTGGCTAGCACCTAGAGGTGCAGTCTCTCCCCAGCCAGAAAGGTTTTTTTTAAGATGTCAAAACATCATAATACACAGAAAATTTTAAAATAAATTTACAATATAGTGAGGAAGGAGGAATGGCTACTGGAGACTCAAGCTGACAATGTGACTTGGTTTCCAGGAACAAGCCTCTAGTTCTATAGCCGGCAGCGATTCCACCATTGTCCGTGCAGAACCCAAATGACCTGCCCAAATGCCACGCTCCATCATTTATTTTTAGAACGTGTGGCCCACATGGACAAGGGGGGGGTTGCCACTTTCATTCATGAGTGTATCCCGAGTGGCTAGAACAGTGCCTGATGTAAGGTAGATAAACATTTATAAAGCAGACAGATATTTCTTGGTTTAATGAAAGAGTGAATTAACAATCACCCTATTCAAAGAACTCAGCATAGCCCTTCTCACTACTGTGCAGGCTTTTAGAAGACAGTTCTCCAAGGGGTCTAGATATAAGGGGAGAAAATTTTGTTCTTCTCTGTCCTACGTGATGTGTTCCCCCTTTTTCTCACGTGGAGGTTAAAAATTGTAAGTGCTCAGCTGGGCGAGGTGGCTCACATCTGTAATCCTAGTACTCTGGGAGGCCGAGACAGGAGGATCGCTCAAGGTCAAGAGTTCGAAACCAGCCTGAGCAAGAGCGAGACCCCATCTCTACTAAAAATAGAAAGAAATTAATCGGCCAACCAAAAATATATAGAAAAAATTAGCCGGGCATGGTGGCGCGTGCCTCTAGTTGCAGCTACTCGGGAGGCTGAGGCAGGAGGATTGCTTGAGCCCAGGAGTTTGAGGTTGTTGTGAACTAGGCTGATGCCACGGCACTTTAGCCGGGGCACCAGAGTGAGACTTTGTCTCAAAAAAAAAAAAAAAAATTGTAAGTGCTCATTAGTTAGAAATGCATATCAAGATCTTCTGATGAAAAGCCCCTTAACAACTGGGGAAAAAAAATGTCCTCATAGTACTTTAAAATAGTAATCCTCGGTGGCACCACCTTGGGAGGCCATGAAGCTGTTTATAAACTTGGAAATTGGTTCTATTAATACTTCACCATGGCCTGTTGGATGAGGAGCTCATCACCTCAACGCCAACTTCTAAGTCCTCCCTGAGTCTGACCGTGAGCTCTCACCTCGTGATGCCAACGCCATTGAAATGAGCTCAAACCGTTCTATATCCAAACAAAATGTGAGCAAGAAGGGCCTTGTCTATGACTTTTTAATCTCATGGAAATGAAGAGATGTGAATGGGCTCCAGCTCACCTCAGCCATGGCTGCGTGTCCCTGTTAGACCTCACTGGACCTTGCTTTCTTAATGTCTGAAAAAGCCAGTTGACACACACTTATGCTACCTAGCCCGAAAGAAAGCCAAGAGAACGGCTGTGGAATGCAAACACGAGAAAGGGAGAGGGACGGGGCTCGGAGGTCAGGGGAGGCACTTGAGGCACAGCGGGTGTATTCATATCCATTTCCCATTGCTGTCAGAACAAATTTCCACAAACGCGGAGGCTTCAAACAACACACATTTATTCTCCTGCTATTCTGGGAGTCAAAAGTCCGAAATCAGTCTTATGGGACTAAAATCACCTTTTGGGGTGTCGGCAGGGCTGGTTCCCTCTGGAGACTGCAAAGAGAGTCATTTCCTTGTGTCCTGCAGCTTCTAAGGCGGCAGTCGCTCCGTGGCCCCTGGCTGTGCTGCTCCGGTCTCCACTTCCATCACCACGTCCCCTTCTTCTCTCGGATTCCCCTTCTCCTGATGTCCTCTGATCAGGATCTTTGTGGTGACAAGGAGCCCACCCAGCCAGTCCAGAGGAACCTCAAGACGCAACAGAAATCAATGCAACTCTCTGTTACCACAGGTGACCTTTTTCCATGTGGCAGGAAGGTGGCCACTGACAGCCTCGGGTCTGAATCCTCCCAGCACCCCAGAGGCAGGAGGCTATCTTTTCCCTTAGTTTCCACAAAGCAGTCCCAAACAAGGACATTCCTTGTCCTGGCTTGGTCCTATGTGCCAAGGTCCCTGGCAAGAGGTTTTGCACAAACCCAGAGTTTTGCAAGGGTTGTCACCTTGTCGTGGGCTCAACAAAGACCCAGCTGCTGCACAGTTCCAGCACCTTAGGACGGCTGCAAGGGGGAAGGAGCCCCAGTCTTTCAGCACTTGCTTTTTGTAGGTATAATCCAGTGACAGAACACTGCTCAAGTCAGGGAAAGCAACTCTCTTACCCACTGCTAGGCAGCAGGGATGGACAGAAACCTAGGGAGCATCCATGGCGAGCAGTAACCCCGGGCTCAGAAAGGCTGCCGGGGGCAGACAGAGTCTCATCCAGGCTTGCCCCCCATCGGCCTGCAGCTGAGGGACCCCGGAAGCAGTCCACCTGGGTTTGTACACCCTGGGTGCCTCTGGGGTCACTGAGCACAAGCATTGCGGGGTATCCTGTCCTAGAAGGAACGAGGAGGACATAGCCTGGAATGTTCCAGACATCTCCTCCTAATCACAGGATGTAGTTTCTGCCTGAGAACTGAAAGCAAGATGGGGAAGAGCTGGGTTCAGGTCCCTGTCCTTTGACCTGTCCTCCCGAAATGCGCTCATGTCTGAGCCAATCTCTGTAACCAGCAGGGGATGGTGCCCTGGTCCAGCCTGGGCCCTGGGCCCACACTGTGGCCGAAGTTGGGGTGCAGAGTGAGTGCAGAGTGAGCTATCAGCAGAAAGCAGAGGAGGGAAATCATGCGGGGAGACCAAAATCCAAGGCTGCCTCAGCCTCCAGCTTGTCTGCAAGTGTTCCATGGCCACGGGTCATGGAGGTGACGGAGGAGGAGGCAGAAGCCAGGGAAAGAGCGAAGATAAGAAAGGCTGAGCCCGGGGGGGGGGTACACCTGTGCATTGCTCCTCTGAGCCCGGGAGGTGCTGGTTTGAGGAGGGGCGCTAGGGGTGAACGCTCCCAACACAGGCGGGGAGCCCAGAGCCAGGACGCACCTCCAGGAGAGAGAGGCAGTGCGCAAGTGGGGATGGCCACCTCTTCGTCACGCTCCCTCTCCACAAGAGACAGACGATCGTTCTGGACTTGCAGGCCTTGTCTGGGGATGCACACAAGCAGCACCCGAGACAGAGATTCTCGGTGCAAGTGATCTCAGGGCAGGGGACGAGGGAAGCGGGATAGGAAGGAGGAAGAAGACAAGAAAAAAAGCAGGTTTGGCTGAATTCTAACCGCAGCCTGACCCTGCAGGGAGCTGAGTAGGAACACGGAGGGCACATAGAGTTCCTCGGCCTTAAGAGGAGGCACCAGCCTTTTGCACCCTGTCTCCACCAGTCATTGGCTGGGGCGGCCCCCGGAGGGGAAGCAGGCATTTCCAGGTAGGGTGGCTCCTGTTAGCTGAGAGCTCGGAAGGAAGCAGCTGTGGGGCGTGAGCAGCCAAGCCTCAAGGTGGGGGCGGGGGCTGGAGTGGACCTAGGTGGGGCCCCAACAGCACCCCTCCCAGAGCTATTGCATATTTCTAGGGCTATAATGTATTTCCAGTGCCTATCACAGTGCTGGGGGTTGTCACTGCCATCATTTCCAGTTTATCCCTGCTGTGTGGAAGTAATAATAGTAAGTGTCACATAATGCGCGATTTTCAGCCAGATGCTGCACAGCCAGGAGGAGTCCAGACAGACCCAGGTTCATATCGTGTGCCAGCCCTGCCATGGACTAGTCATGTGATTTGGGGTGCCTAATTTAACCCCTCTGAGACTCAGGGTTCC
This sequence comes from Mirza zaza, assembly GCA_008750895.1. NCBI lineage: Eukaryota > Metazoa > Chordata > Mammalia > Primates > Cheirogaleidae > Mirza > Mirza zaza. The sequence continues at coordinate 28,567 of VSMD01109407.1, read as the reverse complement.
AATCCATAAAACGGGCTAATAGGCAGAGCTACACCTTGGGGCTCCACAAGGATGACATGAGACCATCCCGTGGTGCTCTAGGTGCGGTGCTTGGAGCAGAGGAAGCCCTCAGGTGATCCGGGGTTATTATCAGCCTCCGTGGTCCGACTGTCTAAAGCAGCCAGCACCTTAGCTGGCACACACGTGGAGGTCACGGGGACGCTGGCTTCACAAAAGACAGGAATAAGAATTTGCATTATGTAAAAGATGAAGCCAACTGTGTTTAAGGGAGCAAATCCATTTTCAAAAAGAGGATGTGAAAACTCAGCCTCTGAGGACGTCTGTTATTCATCAAGACGGTGATGGGGCGGCAGGGGCTTCACTGTGCAGCAGCTCCTCACGGTCCCCTGGGCCACTGCTGGGAACAGACAGGCCTCACCCTGGGCTGCCGCAAAGATTTGCCAGCCTGAAGTCCCCACCTTTATTTTAAGGGACCAACATTTCCTGCCTGTAACCAAAGAGGATGGGATTTGTGTCAAAGTACAAATCGGCTGGGGCTCTGCTGGCAGACAAACCTGGGGTCTCCCCTGCTCTGCGCCCTAACAGCTGTGTGGCCGTGAACCTGCCATTTAGCCTCTCTAAGCCTCATTTCCTTCTTGGTTAACAGGGGAAAATAGTATCTGCGTTTTGAGTTAAATTAGGGAACTAAATTAAATGGTATTTTTAAACACTTAAAACAGTACCTGGTCTGAAGCAGGACATCTAAATCCATGCCTGCTCCCCCAAAGCAGCCATTATTGTTATTGCTGTTCATTTGTTCAACGAATATTTCTTGAGATTGTCCGCTACGCATCCACACTATACCTGGCAGTGGGATGACACTGGTGAGAAAAAAACACAAGGTTTCTGCTCATAAGAAACTTACATCCAAGCAAGGGGAGACAGCTAATAAATAAACAAGAAAAACTCCAGGATATGATTGCTACACAGAGACGTAAAATAGGGTGATGAGATAGAGTGTAACGGAATAAATCCTTGAATCTGGCCTCTGCCCTCAAAAGGCCCCTCTGAGGAGGTGAGTTCAGGCCGAGATCTGAAAACTCAGATGTGCAGCAGTGAGGAAATGACCTGGGAAAGCACATTTCAGAGGGAGTGCAAAGGCCCCGAAGTGCAAACAAGTTGGGCATGGCGGAAACAAGCTCAGTATCTTTTCAGGACACGCAGAAGGCCAGGGTGGCTGGAGTACAGTGGGAGAGGGTAGGGGATGCAGGAGATATGAGTGTACAATGTGGGTGGAAGAGATCGTTTAGTTTTATAGGCCAGGGTAAGGAGTTTGGATCTTAATTTAAATGGGCTAGAAAGCAACAGAAGCATTTTAAGCTAAAAAGAAAACATAATTTGAAATAGGCTCTTAAAAGTTCACCTGGGTAATTTCATCCAATATTTAAGGAAGCAATAATATCATCCTGCATATCTTTCAGAAAATTGAACACGTGGGAACAATTCCCAATTCTTCGTATGAGGCTGGTTATCTTCCTAACAACAAAGCCAGAGAGATAGCACAAGGAAAAAAAACCATAAGACTAATTAATATCCCCCTTGAACATAGTTGCAAAAATCCTTAAAAGATATTAGCAACCTCAATCCAGCAACATGTACAAAGTAGTATGCACCATGACCCAGAGGGATTTATCCCAGGAATGTAAGTTTAGTAACATCAGAAAATCAATCAATCTACTGTACCATATTAACAGAATAAAGGATAAAGCCCTTCATGTTCATTTCAATAGATGCAAAAAATACACTTGACATGGGAATGTAAAATGGCACAGCTGCTATGGAAAACAGTATGGCAGTTCCTCAAAAATTAAAAATAGAATCACCATATGATCCAGCAGTTCCACATCTGGGTATATACCCAAAAGAATTGAAAGCAAAAACTTGAAAAGATACATAGGATTCATAGGAGCATTACTCACAATAGCCTAAAGTTGGAAGTAACCCAAGTGTCCCTTAAAGGATGAATGGAGAAACAAAATGTAATCTATATGTACAATGGGATATTATTTAGCCTTAAAAAGGAAGGAAATTCTGACACATGTCACAATATGGATAAACCTGGAGGACATTATACTAAGTGAAAAAAAGCCAGACACAAAAGGACAGACACTGTGTGATTCCACTTAAACGAGGTACCTAGAGTAGTCAAACTCATGGAAACAGAAAGTAGAATGGTGAGTGCCAGGCACTAGGGGAAGCAGGGAACAGACAGCATTTAATGGGTACACAGTTTTGATTTTGCAAGATGGAAAGAGTTCAGGAGGGGGATGATGGTGGTAATGGTAGCAAAACAATGTAAATGTACTTAATACTACTGAAATGCACGCTTAAAAATGGTTAAGGTGGTAAACTTTATGTTATATGCATTTTACCACAATTCTTAAAAAAATGAAGTGAAAGGTATTACAGCTGGGAGGCCATGGCAGAGATATGGTAACTTCTCCTTGCTCACCACAAGCCCACACAGCAGAGCACACTGCTCCGTGAGCCCAACTTTTCCTTTGTTTCAGGCATGTGTCATCAGGGACTTTTCCTCTGATCCTCCAGCAGCTTTGCAGACCTTTCCTCTCCCAGCTCCACCTGCAGTCTAATTCCAGTATAAAGCTTATTGAAGAGCTAATACTTTTTTTAAAAATAATGCATTTGAAAAAATACAGCATCCTTTCATGATAAAAAAAAAATCACTCAACAAAATACAAAAAGAAGGGAACTTCCTCATATACCCTCTGATAAAGGGTATCTATAAAAAACCTACAGCTTACTTCATATTTAATAGGAAACACTGATTGATTCTCCCCAAGACTGGGAATAAGGCAAGGTGTCATCTCTCGTCACTCCTATTCAACCTGGTACTAGAAGCTATAATCAATGCAATGAAGCAACAAAAAGAAACAAAACACATCTCGATTGAAAAGGAAGAAGTAAAACTGTTTTTATTTACAAATGACAGTAATCTGAATGCAAAAATATCCCAAGGAATCTATCAAAACAAAAACAAAAAACCCAAACTACTGGAATTAATAAATTCAGTAGTAAGGTAAACAATCAAATTTTTAAATTGGCAAAGAATTTGAATAGACATTTCACCAAAGAAAATATTCTAATAGTTAACAAGCATGTGAAAAAGATCCTTAACATCATTAGTGATTAGAGAAATGCAAATTAAAACCAAAATGAGATACTACTACACATCTTCTACTACTGTCAAAAAGACTGACAATATCAAGTGCTGGTAAGGATGTGGAGAAACTAGAACTCTCAAACATTACTGATGGGAACATGAAATAGTAAAACCACTCTGGAAAATAGTTTGGAAGTTTCTTAAAAAACTTAAGCAGGTAGAAAACATATGACCCACCAATTTTACTCCTAGATATTTATCCAAAAGAAATGAACATATATGTCCACACAAATACCTTGTATGCAAATGTTCATAGCATTATTATTTACGATAACCAAAAACAGGAAATAATAAAAATGTTCATCAATGAGTGAATAAATAATCAAAATTTGGTGTATCCATACAAAAGAATGCTATTGAGCAATAAAAAGACACAAACTATTGATATATGTTACAACATAGATGAATCTCAAAAACATTTTGCCAAGTGAAAGAAATCAGACATAAACAACCACGATAGTGTGAATCAATTGATGTGAAATTTCCAGACGAGGCAAATCTAAAGAGGCAGAAGCAAGATTTAATGGGGGCGGGAGATGGGATTCACTATAAACAGGAGTCAACCCTGTTTGAGGGACATGGAAATGTTCTAAAACTAGATTGTGGTGAAAGTTGTACAACTATAAATTTACTAAAGACAACTGAATGTGCTGTTACAATGGGTGAAATTTATTGAGACAATATGTATCTCACTATAGCTGTTTAGAAAATTTGGGGTAACTAATAGTTAGGGGAATGGAGCTAATCTAAGAGCTCTAAGGTGAAGGTGATGGTTTAAACCAATGTGGTAGCAGTAAAGAGAATGAGAACTGATGGGATTCTGATTATATTGTGCTGGTTGAGTTGACAAGACTTGCTAATGGATTGAACATGTAGTGAGGAAAGAGAACAGAGAGGAATTGTTGTAATATTGATGGTAATAGTTGTGGTTATATTTTGCCCTGGAAAGGAAAGGCTTTGTGGTTAAATTCTGAAGGTTCCCTGTCACCCACTACTGAGAGCTCTGGCTTGTATGTGGGCGGAGGGATAGAGAGGGTGTGTGTGTGTGTGTGTGTGTGTGTGTGTGTGTGTTGAGGGGTGCTTTTTACAAGTGCAGATCTCTGGGCTCTGGCTCTACTGAATCAGAATTGCTAGGGTTTGTTATTGTAATCTGCATTTTTACAAATTTCCTCAGGTATTTCAGAAGCACTGTAAGATCTGTAAACTAATCTGCGATAGGCATTATTTTAAAAGTGTTAAAAATGCATGACTTTAAATAAATCAATTCCTATAAACTTGTCTAATGTCCATCTTCAGTGTCAAGAGTGTAGGTGTCCTGTTCCCATTCACAGTGCTTTCCCCCTGAGAAAGCAAAATCAAAAGTCCTTCCTATACTTCCAAAATGGTGGCATAAAAGCAAGCTGGCTTTACTCCCCACAACAGAAAACCAAAAGCACATATACACTGGAAAGATTATCACCAGGAATACCCCAGAACTCAAATATAAAAAGGCGACAGTTCCCAGGGCCACAGAGAAGTGAAAAACCTCTGAACAGATGGTAAAAAGTGGACTTCCATATCTGCAATGCCTCTCCTCCAAGTCTGCCTGGAACAAAGCACAAGGAAAATGGCCCCCCAACTTGCAGTTTCTACACTGGAAAAAGTAAGATTGAGGTGGACAACCAGCTTCCCCACCATCTTGGGTTCACTGGCAGGAAACCTGTCCCTGCCTCAACCCATGGGAAGCACAGGGAATGCCCAAAATGAGAAATATCCCACAGGACAGCCAGAGATAATGCAGGGAGGCATGACTACCATCCCTGGCTCTGGAAACTCTGCTCTGTAACTCTGCCAAAGGAGATGCAAAATCAAAGTGGTTGTTCAACAGCACCACACTGTAGGAAATTCATTCCACAGGTCCCCTGGATATGAACCCCTAGGGACCTCTCTCACTTGGGACAGGTGGTACTTTGCTTATTACAACTGAGGCAAACTTGGATTTAAGGGATCATCTAAAAAGGAGACAGTGAACTAGTGGAGGGAAAAGAAAGAAAAGAAATAGGTAAATTACAGAGAATCTCTAAGTAAAAACATCCAATAAAAAAACAAAACAAGCCAGATAAAGAAGACTGAAATAAATAACTAATCCTTCATTGCATAGATGTACTTCCATGAGAAACAACAGCAACAGGGAATGATGACCTCCCCAAACAGACAAAGCAAGAAACCAGTGACTGACCATAAGATGGTAATATGTGAACTCTCTGACCAAGAATTCAAAAAAGCAGTTTTAAGAAAACTTAGTGATCTCCAAGATAACATAGAAAAGAAATTCAGAAATTTATCAGGAAACAACAAAGAGGTTGAAACTTTAAAAAATGAAACAAATTTTACAACTAAGAAATACATTTGCTGAACTGAAAAGTGCATTAGAGGCTGTCAGCAGCAGAATGAATCAAGCAGAGGAAAGAATCAGTGAGCTTGAAGGCAGGCTGTTTGAAAATACACAGAAAAGAAAAAAGAAAAACATGAAAAGGAATAAAGATCATCTATAAGATACAGAAAATCAAATCTCAAAAGACCAAATCTAAGAATTATTGGTGTTCAAGAGGGAGTTGAGCAAGAGCAAGGGGTAGAAAGCTTACTCAGAGAAATAATAATAAAAAATTTTCCAAAACTTGAAAAAGAGATAAATACGTAGGTACAGGAAGAGAACGCCAAACAGATTCAACCCAAATAAGACTACTAACAAGGCATATAATCAAATTCTCAAAGGTCAAGGACAAAGAAAGAATCCTAAAATCAGCAAGAGAAAAGAAGCAAATACCATGTAAATATGCTCCAATTCATCTGGCAACAGACTTCTCAACAGAAATCACACAGGCCAGAAGGGAATAGGATGATATTTTCAAAGTGCTGAAAGAAAAAAACTGCTAGTCAAAAATACTGTATCCAGCAAAGCTATCCTTCAAATATGCAGGTAAGATAAAGCCTTCCCCAGACAAACAAAAGCTGAGAAAAATCACTACCACCAGACCCATATTACCAGCAATGCTAAAGGGAGTTCTTCAATCTGAAAGAAAAAAAACTAATGAGCAAAAAGAAAACCTTTGAAAGTATAAGACTCGCTGGGAAAATTAAGTACACAGACGAGGCATAATCTTCTAACACTGTAATTGCAGTGTGCAATCCACTCATAACTTTAGTATGAAGCCCAAAAGATAAATCTATCAGGAACAATAGTAGCTACAGCAACCTGTTAAGACAGTGGTCCCCAGCCTTTATGGCACCAGGGTTCAGTTCCATGGAAGACAATTTTTCCATGGACTGGAAATGGGGGGCAGGGTGCTGTGGGGCTGGGGGGTGTGCTGTGGAGCTCAGGCAGCAATGCACAGCCTGCTACATAACAGGCCATGGACTGGTAATGGTCTGTGGCCTGGGGGTTGGGAACCATAGTGTTAAGAGACAGTGAATGTAAAAATATGTAAATTGAGATAACATATATAGGGAGTATGGAGTTAAAGTATAAGGGACCTTGTCATATTTTCTTTGTGTGTTTCTATTTTTTTCTTTGCGATCTAAGATAAGTTGTCATCTCTTTAAAATAACTTGTTATAGCTATAAAATGATGTAAGCCTCATGGTAACCACAATGCAAAAACCTACAACAGATTCACTAAAAATAAAAAGAAATGAATGAAAACATACTACCAGAGAGAACTGCTTAGCCACAAAGACAGTAAGAATGTAAGAAAGGAAAAGAGGAGTTATAAAACAACCAGAAAACAAGTAACAGAATGGCAGTAGTAAGTCCTTCCTTCTCAAGAATAACATAATATAAATGGACTCAATTCTCCAATTAAAAGGCACAGAGTGACTGAATGGATAAAGAACTGAGACCTAACTATATGCTGCCTGTAAGAAACACACTTCACCTATAAAGACATAACTAGACTGAAAGTGAATGTGTGGAAAAAATATCCATGCAACTAGAATCCAAAAAAGAGCAGGAGTAGCTATATTTATATCAGATAAAATAGACTACAAATCAAAGACTGCAAAAAGAGACAATGAAGGTCACTATGTAATGATAAAGGGATCAATTCTGCAAGAGGATATAACAATTATAATATCTATATACCCAACACTGGAGTATATAAAGTAAATATTAATAGACCTACAGGGAGATATAGACTGCAATACAATAATACTAGGCAACTCAACACCCCACTCTCAGTAATGGGCAGACAGGGCAACCAGACAGAAAATCAACAAAGAAACATCACAGTTAAACTACACAGTAGACCAAATAGGCCTAACATTTGTAGAACATTTCACCCAATTGATGCAGAATACATATTTTTTTTCCTCAGTACATGAAACATTCTCCAAGATGTCATATCTTATGCCACTCAACAAATTCAAAAAAGTAGAAATTATGGTCAGGCACAATGGCTCATGCCTGTAATCCCAGCACTTTGGGAGGCCAAGACAGGAGGTTTGTTTGAGGCCAAGAGTTCAAGACCACCCTGGACAACATAGCGAGACCCTCTCTCTACAAAAGATTTTTAAAAATTAACTGGACATGGAGGTATACACCTGGAGACGTAACTACTCAAGAGGCTGAGGTGGGAGGATTGCTTGAGCTCAGGAGTTTGAGGCTGCAGTGAGCTATGATCATGCCTCTGCACTCCAGCCTAGGCAACAGAGCAAGATCCTGTCTCTGAAAAAAGAAAAAAGGTAAGAGTTATTTCAGTATCTTTTTGACCCCAATGGAATAAAACTAGAAATTAATAACAAGAAGAACTTCAGAAAATACACAAACACATGAAAATTAAACAATATACTCCTGAATGACCAATGGATCAATGAAGAAATTAGGAAGGAAATTTTAAAATTTCCTGAAACCAATCAAAATGAAAATACAACATACCAAAATCTATGGAATATAGAAAAAGCAGTACTAAGAAGAAAGTTTATGCCAATATACACCTATATCAAAAAAAGTAAAAAGACTTTGAATAAACAAACTAATGATATACCTCAAGGAACTAGAAGAGCAAAAACAAATCAGACCCAAAAGTAATAGAAGGAAAGAAACAATAAAGATCAGAGCAAAAATAAATGAAATGGAGACTTAAACACAATACAGATGATCAACAAAATGAAATGTTAGTTTTTTGAAAAGATAAAAAAATTTATAAACACTTGGCTAGACTAAGAAAAAAGGAGAGATGACTCAAATAAATAAAATCAGAAATCAAAAAGAAGACATAACAACGGAAAGCATAAAAATACAAAGAATGATTACAACTATTATGAACAATTGTACACCAACAAATTGGAAAACCTAGAAGAAATGGATAAATTCCTGAACACATACAAACTACCCATGAAAAAATAGAAAACACCTACATACCAATATTGAGTAATGAGATCAAAGCCATAATAAAAAGTCTCCCATAATAAAAAGTCTCCCTTAATAAGAAAGACCCAGGACCTAATAGCTTCTCTGCTGAATTCTATCAACCATTTAGAAAATAAATAATACAAATTCTGCTCACTCTTCAAAAAAAAATCAAAGAGGAGGGACTACTTCCAAACTCATTCTACAAAGCCAGCCTTACCCTGGTACCCAAACCAGACAAGTACACAACAAAATAAGAAAACTACACGCCAATATCACCGATGAACAAAGGTGCAAAAATCCTTGATGAAATACTAGCAAACCAAATTCAACAATGCATTAAAAACATTATTCACCATGATCAAAGGGGATTCATCCCAGGGATGCAAGGATGGTTCAACATACACAAATTAATAAATATGATACATTGCCTTAACAGAAACAAGATACATAGAAAATGCTAAAGACTCCATAAAAAAAAACTATTAGATCTAATAAACAAATTCAGTAAAGTAGCAGGATACAAAATCAACATACAACAATTGGTAACATTTCTATACCACTAATAGCAAGCTATCTGAAAAAGAAGTCAAGAAAACAATCCAGTTTATAATAGCTACAGTAAATGAATAAATAAATAAATTAAATATTAATACCTAGAAATAAATTTAACCAAGAAGGTGAGAGATAGGGGTCTAGTTTCATTCTTTGCATATATTTCTCATCAGATACAAAAATCAAATACAAATAGATTAAGGACTTAAATATAATACTCAAAACTATAAAAGAAGAAAACTATACTAGAAGAAAACACTGGGGAAATGCTCCAGGACATTGATTTGAGCAAAGATTTTTTGTGCCAGGCTTCAAAAGCTCAGGCTACTGAAGCAAAAATAGACATATGGGATCATATCAAGCTAAGAAGCTTCTGCACAGCAAGGGAAACAATCAACAAACTGAGGAAACAATCCACAGAATGGAGGAAAATATTTGCAAATTATCCATCTGACAGGAAACTAATAACTAGATTATATGAGTAGCTCAAACAATTCAGTAACAACCCCCCCTCAAATAATCTGATTTAAAAATGGGCAACAGATCTGAACAGACATTTCTCAAAAGAAAACACACAAATGGCCAACAGGTACATGAAAAAAATGCTCTACATGACTAATCATCAGAGAAATCCAAATCAAAACCACAATGAGATATCATCTCACCCAGTTAAAATGGCTTTTTTTTGAAAAAGACAGGCAATAATAGACTCTGACAAGGAGGTAGAGAAAGGAGAACCCTCTTACGCTGTTGGTGGGAATGTAAATTAGCACAGCCACTATGAAAACCTATATGAAGTTTCCTTCAGAAGGTAAAAATAGAGCTACCATATGATCCAGCAATCCCACCACTGGGTATATATCCAAAAGAAAGGAAATCAGTATATAGAAGAAATATCTGCACGCCCATGTTTATTGCAGCACTATTCACAATAGCCAAGATATGGAAGCAACCTAAGTGTCCATCAGTGGATGAATGGATAAAGAAAATATGGTATATATTCACAATGGAATATTATTTGGCCATAAAAATGAATGAAATCCTGCCATTTGCAGCAACATGGATGGAACTGGAAGTCATTATGCTAAATGAAATAAGCCAAGCATAGAAAGACAAATATTGCATGTTCTCATTCACATGTGGGAGCTAAAAACGTGCATCTTGTGAAGATAGAGAGTAGACTGGGAGTTACCGGAGGCTGAGAAGGGCAGGGGAAAGGGGAAATAAAGAGAGATTGACTAATGGACACAAATGCACAGTTTGATAGAAGAAATAAGACCTCGTGTTTGATGGATCAGTAGGTTGACTGTGGTTTACAATAATTTATTACATATTTCAAAATAGCTAGAAGAGAATAATTCAAATGTTTCTAGCATAAATAAAAGACAAAAATATTTAAGGTGATGCATATCCCGATGACCCTAATTTGATCTTTACAAATTATATGAATGTATTAAGTTATCACATGTACCTCAGAAATATGTACATCTCTTATGTATCAATTAAAAATTTTTTATAAAGAAAAATATTTGGAATCATCATAATAAAAAGAATTGATTCATTTAAAAAAAATCCCCTCCTGCAGGGAGTGTCCAGCTTTCTCTTTGCACTCTGTCCTTTCACATTTAATTCTGTTTGCCCAGAATGGCGAGCACCTCTCAAGAGAGAGGACAGTGACTTTGGAGGAGAAAGTGTGAGCAGGGCTGATGTCTAGAGTTCCCAAGCCAGACCCTCCCACCAGAAAACATTTTGAAGTGACCTCACCACAACTCTTATATGAACCACAGAAATTATTTAGAATTCATGGAGTTCACAAGTGTTCCCATCACACCCTTTAAATCTTCCTCCCTTTTCCCTCTGACTATATCCACCTCTTTTTCAAACGATGGATAGAAGATTTGTGAAACCTGAGTCTGAATCCTTATATCCCACTTAACTAGCCATGTGGCCTTATTCAAGTTCTGGGACTCAATTAGCTTATTTGTACAGGGAAAGCGGGGAACAAAGTCAGAGGGACAAAGTCAACCCTGGCTGCACATTAGCCTCTCTGGGGAGGAGATTTTAAAAATTGCTGATGTCCTGGCCACATCCCAGTCTAATCGCATCAGAACCTCTGGGAGGTAGTCAGCCGTTGGCAGCACTGGAGATACCCAGGTGATGTCAATGTACAGCCAAGGCTGAGAATCATTGATCTAAGTCAGGCATCCTCAAACTACAGCCTGCGGGCCACATGCTGCCCACCAAGGACATTTATCCCGCCCGCCGGGTGTTTTTGCCACCGCTGCCTGTCCTGCTTAGCAGCCGGCTAGTCCCGGGCCCACAGTGCGCACGTGTGGAATGTGCGCCGCTCTCTCCAACGGCCCTCCAACGGTCTGAGGGACAGTGAACTGGCCGCCTGTTTAAAAACTTTGAGGACCCCTGGTCTAAGTGATCATTAAGGGTGCCTGAAATTCTTTCTCTGGTCTATATCTTCCTTGGCTCCCATGAGCCACACCCACGACACCACTCCAAGGCAAGGGAGAACAGGTACACCATACCACAGTCGCCCTTGGGGACTGGTGTCTGGCCAGCACCCGGAAAGTGCATCCGTTCCATCTGATGAGGACCACATCTGGCCTGGCTACTGAAGAATCAGTGAGCAAGTATGTGAAGGCGTGTTTTTGAGGGGGAAAAGAAGCAAAACCAACCTCCCGGTATTGCACGCAAGCCCCTGCCTTTGGTGTCTCCTAAATTAAGAAAAGCTACCACTTTATGGAGAGCAAGTGTTATCTTCACCTCTTAAAGACATTGCCTGGAAGCCTCCATGGTCCACAGGAAAACCAATGATGGTTTTTCTCATCTTTTGTTTCTGCCACCCAAATGGAGTGAGTCAAGGAGAAGACATGTTGATTTCACAAAGCAGAGGCTATTTTTAAGCATTAATTTGACTTTTCGAATTGATCAGATGTCAACAGTAGGTAACAGAATCCTGAGAAATTTGTAGGTAGCTAAATTGTACGGAAATCTCTAGACATCTTATTTTTCTATGGATTTAGAAATTGCCCATTATTCTATATGGTATAAATCATTCCCAAACCTATACAGCAAAGAATTTGAAAACAACAATAAATGTTTGAAAACTTCAAACTGCCTTCTTCCCATTTCAGCCACAATCATTCTAACCACCCCCCCCCCACAGTGTCCCCCATCTCACCACGCAGCACCCGCCGAAAACCCCGAGTCCTCTTTGACACCACTCTTTCTCTCCCACGTGGCCAATCCATCAGCCCACCCAGTCAGCAATACGGTTGTCATACATCTCTCTCTTGCCTTTTTCTCACCACCCTCATCTAAGCCACTGTCATCTCTTTCCTGGGCCTGGCTTGAATGCATATTTGCTCTGCAACCCACAAAGGGAAGGGGTTGGCCTGGCTAATATCTGACGTTCCTGCTAGTCCTAAAAGTCTAGATTCTAACTCATAGAAAGGAGTGGACTTTTACTGAGTGCTCTGCCTGAACCAGGTGCCCTACTTCTGTTATTTCCTTCAGTCCTCATCTCAACCAAAGAGGCAGGGGTTATTATCTACCCTGGGAAGGGCTGAGGTAATGGAGGCTCAGGGAGGCCGAGCGTGACAGACACAGCTGGCTGCCTACCCAAGGCCCCTCCTCTGTGCCGCCTTGCTGACAGAACCTGACTTCGTTGGCAGTGACAATGAGCCCAGCTCCCAGTGAGTCCGAGAGTCAAGACTAGGCGAAGCAGTTTTGCTGGCCACACTCCACTTTGCCCGTGGGTGGTAGCGCTGCGGGCATGAGAGACATGCGGAGAAGTTTGTGGGGGTGCTCCAGGGAGGCTTTTTATGAGTAAGAAAAGAGCAGGAGACAGTTAATGCACTGTCCCTGTTGCTTCGTGCTTTGCATAGTATCAGGAGAGGAGGCCAAGCTGGGGTCTTCGTCAGTCTTATGGCAACCATGGGGGTGGGCTGGGATGTGCCTGAGAATGGAAGAGGAAAAGGATGAGAAAGTCTGGTCCTCAAAGGTCTCATCAAGCCACTGAAACACCTGGTGCTGCTTTCCTCTGGGCAGCTGCTCACGTGAGCCATCAAGGTCTTTAGGAATTGAGCCAGGCTACTTGAGAATCCTGTCACATGGAACGCAAAGCATCTCGACAAGAAGGAACTTGCCTAAGGACACACAGCTAGGAAGTGGCAGCGCCAGTCTGCAAAGCCACATCTGTCCGAGAAGCTAAAGTGGACAGGCCCTTTCCTCTGTCCCACCCCTAGTTTAGTTCCAACTCTACAACCCTATAATAGGTTGTGGTTGAACAAACTTTCAATGGCGCCCCAGCCAGGTCTGACACTGGCCCAGATCTGCTCTTCTGGGCTGCTCTTCTCACCCTCCTGGGCCAAACCTTCTGGAACATCAGCTCTGTGGGAGCCAGGGTCACCCTTTGCATTGTCAGAGGCGAGCACCAGTGCATCATAATAAACAACGGACTCACAGGAAGCCACTCACCTCCCCGCTCATCTACCTTCATGGCCCACTCTGCATTTCACCATGCTATGTCTGGAGTGTCTCAACTCCACTCAACCTGTTTTCTGGAGTTAGAGCTCGACAGGAAGATCCTTCCCCCAAACCAGCATGTTTTCATCTGGGGACCTCAGAAATCAAGCCACTCGTTCTTGTACTGTACCTACAGGGCTTAGGCCGGATGACTGGAATGTTCTCCCCTCTCCACTCCTGGTCTAAGCCTGTACCCTGACAGGCTCTCCTGTAGGTGTTGAAGCAAAGATTGCTGAGGAACGTCAAAAGCTTCAGCCACCTACAAATGTCACCCTCATTGACCTGCCAAAGGGTGAGAACTCCTACCCTTAGCAAGCCCAAGGAAATGTAGTGGTATTTCCAGATTGTGTCTTTTGCAAACAAATATATTAGTTAATGGGGATAACAGATCAACTTTCTTGCTTTACATCAAACTTACATGCTGCCTCCATTTATTTGGAGATAAAACTTATCTCTGTCTGAAAGTATGTATTTTTTGTTTTCCTGATACAAGGTCTTGCTCTGTCTCCCAGGCTAGAGTGCTATGGCGTCATCATAGCTCACCACAATCTCAAACTTCTGGGCTCAAACAATCCTCCTGCCTCAGCCTCCCAAGTAGCTGGGACTACAGGTGTGAGCCACCACAGTCAGCTAACTTTTCTATTTATTGTAGAGACAGGGTCTCGCTCTTGCTCAGGCTAGTCTCGAACTCCTGGCCTCAAGTGATCTTCCCTCCTCAGCCTGCCGAATTGATAGGATTACAGTGCTTGCTTGGCGGCACATATACCAAATTGCTAGGACTACAGGTGTGAGCCACTATGACCAGCCTGAACCTAAGTACTTTTAAAAAACGATTTGTTACTATCTTCGTTTCTCTTTCTCAGTAGTCTGCAAGCCCTATGAGTGTGAGCGGCCTTATTTCTTTCGTAGTCTGAGCATCTGGCATGGTACCTGGCATATGATAGGTATGTAATGAATATACATTGAAAGAATGAATGAATGAATGAATTGCAAGTACAATGGAGAGTCAAGGAAAGAGAGGAAGGGGAGAAACGCATAAATAACTCTGTAAGAAGTTTGGCTGGGAGGAGAGAGAAGAGTGTTAGTTAAAGGAGGATGCAGAGGGAAGGGAGATTGCTGTTGTTGTTGTTCATATGACAGACTGGGGAAAGAGGGATGGTAGAGAAATAGGGTTTTCAGGCCAGCCCTATCCATTGCCAACTCCAAGTGACATCATTTACACCATATTACATGTGAATGGTGTCCCCAGAACTGTGCAGTGCAGTGGCCCAGGTGTACACAGAAGGGGGTGATAACGGATGGATAGGAAGATAGGCCGGGCTCTATCTAAAGCATAGGTTGGCCTTGATTGGGGTGTTCATCCTCTGAGATCGGGTAGATGACTATATTAGGGGTAAGCTGGGAGGCTGGAAATGAGGGCAGTTTTTGCCCAAAGGTCTCATGCTTTTGATCACATAGGAGATGAAGCCATCGACTATGAGAGGGCTGGGGCTGGGTGTAAAAGGGCTTAAGGAACGTGAGAAGGGTTTGGAAGGGGAGAAAGAGTTGGCCAAAGACAAGTAGAAGGATGTAAGTAAGTCACATGGGAATTCTAGGGATCATAGACCTGGGTCTGGGAGACTTGGGGACCATCCGAGGGAAAGGAGGAGAGGCTGGGAAGTGAAGTGGGCAAAGTCATGAAGGCTAGAAGGGCGTCTTCCATGCACAGCCTCAAGCTCACGAAGGGTTACAAAACTCATTTTCAAGTGAGTTGTCCAGACTCAGAAAGCTTTGTCTTATCAGAACTATGGTTTGCACTGTTTCAATTCCTCGGCCAGCAACCCATCAAAGCCCATTTATTCTGCCCCTGAAGTCATGAGCTAATGCAATATTAATACTTCAATGTCACCTCCCACTATTAACTAATTATAACCTTTGTATGGGAAAATGTACTCCAAATTACAGATCAGTAGACCAGGAACACCTCCACCATCTGTCTCTGGGACTCTGCCCCAGCTTCCATGCCCAACTTCAGTGCCAGCTCCGTGGCCCCAGAACTTGTTAATTCCATTCGCTCAACCAGCCCCTGGACCTGTAAGCATTTGTAACAGGACTGAGTGTCCCCCAAAGCTTCTGAATTCCACACGAATGGCAACAGCCACCACGTGGGCTTGGGGAGGGAAGTGTTAGAGAAGGGCACGTTCTCAGACACGTGTCCCTTTGATTGAGAGATCATTTCTACATCACAACACTTTATCATGGAAAGGGCCCTCACACTTTGACTCAGTGGTTCTATTTCTAGGAATTTGTCTGGTTCAAAGATTTACACAAAGGTGCAAAGATAATTCACAGACCTGTTCACTGCAGCATTATTTATATTAAGAAAAACAGGAGATGACACAAATATTCATCAAGGGGGGAATGGGTAAATTAATTACAGCATTCCTGTTTCCCCATACAGTGGATCACCATTCGACCAGATCAATCTAGATGTAAACACAAAAGATAAGAATAAAGTATAACAGAATACGAGAATATTTTACATACAGGAATGCAGACTTCTTTTCTAAGCAATATACAAAGCCAGAAGCCATAAAGGAAGTCATTGAGGGACTTAATAAAATTGAAAATTTTCTGCATGGTGATGAATATGAGCAAAGCAAAACAGACAAACTGCAGACTGGGAAATATCTGCATATAAATAAATGTCAGGAGGTTAACTTCTCTCATACTGAGAGTACTTCTAAGTCAATTTTAAGGTCAAGGAACCCATAGAAAATGAACAAAATTAGGAATAGAAAATCCACAGAAATATTAATATAAATACAAGGTGCTCATAGCCACATAAAAGATGGTCATCCTCATGCAAAACAACACAACATCCTTTTTCATCTATCAGCTTGACAAAGATAAAAAAATTAATAATAAAATTTTAGTAAGGCCATGAGAAAACAGAGACTCCTGCACTGTTGGTAAAGAGTAGGGACATCTTGGCCGGGCGCGGTGGCCCACACCTGTAATCCTAGCACTTTGGGAGGCAGAGGCAGGCGGATTGCTCGAGGTCAGGAGTTCAAAACCAGCCTGAGCAAGAGCGAGACTCTGTCTCTACTATAAATAGAAAGAAATTAATTGACCAACTAATAATATATATAGAAAAAATTAGCCAGGCATGGTGGTGCATGCCTGTAGTCCCAGCTACTGGGGAGGCTGAGGCAGCAGGATTGCTTGAGCCCAGGAGTTTGAGGTTGCTGTGAGCTAGGCTGACACCATGGCACTCACTCTAGCCTGGGCAACAAAGTGAGACCCTGTCTCAAAAAAAAAAAAAAAAAGAGTAGGTACATGGTACATCTCTTTGGAAGGGAATTTGGCAATATCGAATAAAATGTGCATGCATTCCACTTCTAAGAGTTCATCCTTCAGATATACAGTGCATGTGTGCAAAGATGTATATTTTAAGACTAGATGCAACCTAACTGTCTGTCACTAGGGAATTGGTTAGACTGAGATGCATCTATGTCAGGGAATGGAATATTACACAGTTATGGAAAAGATGGATTGCATCTTATGTATGCTGATATAGAACAATCTTCACATTTATATTTTTAGTCACAAAAGCAATAAGCAAAGCAGTTTATGTAATATACTGCCATTTGTGGGAAAAGGGAGAAATTGTATCTGTATTCATAGAATCTCTGAGAGCATGCACAAGAATCTGTATGGTGTTCACATCTGGACAGGGAGACCAAGGACCACAAGTTTGGGGTAGAAGAGAGACTTATTTTTATTACACACTGTTTTCAGACAGGTTGAATTTTTTCACCAAGTATATGCATTCATTCTTCAGTGAAGCAAACAAAATGTAGCTTTAAAATACAGCATTAGAGATCATGAACTGAGTCCAAATCTCTCATTTTACAAACAAGGGAATGGGACCCCAGCCTATTCATTCATTTCTTCAACAGGTGATTCTGAATTAGGGCTCTACTGCTGCAGTAACAAATGACCACAAACTCAGTGGCTTGAAACAACACAAAACATAAATTTACTCTTGCCGTTCTGGAGGTCAGATGTCTGAGACAGGGTGGCAGGGCTGCATTCCTTCCCAAAGCTCTCAGGGAGAATCCATCTCTTTGCCTTTTCCAGCTGCCAGAACCTGCCTGCTTTTCCCGGCCCATGGCCCCTTCCAACGATCATGTCCCTACAACTTCGTCTTTTGTCCTCCCATCTCCTTCTCTGACTCGGATCCTCCCACCCTCCCTCTCTCACACAGGACCCCTGTGGTTGTGTCGGGTCCACCCAAATAATCCACGATAGTCTCCCCATCTCAAAATCCTTATTTTGAGCACATCTGCGAAGTCCCTTTTGCCATGTAAGGTGGCATAGTCACGAGTTTCAGGATTAGGGTGCAGACATCTCTGTGAGCCATTGTTCTGCCTGCCACGGGGGCCTTCACTGTGCTGGTGCCTACTCTGCCATGGGCACTGAGGAGACAGCAGCAACAGGACACACGGTCCCTGCTTCCGGGAGTCCACATCCAGCTGGGGGAGAGGGACAAGAAACAACACACGCAAGTCAAGCAAATAATGTCAGATGGTGATCAGAGCTACAGAGGCACGCAGAGAATGAAAGGGGCGGGACGGGGAGTTGGCACTGGGTGGAGGGAGTTAGAACCAGAAAGCCCTCACACTGGGAAGGGGCCACTGGTGTAAAGATCTGGAGGGGGGTAATGGAGTAGCCCTGCGACACCTGGGGGAAGAGCATCCAGGCAGAGGGAACAGCAAGTGCAAAGGCCCTGAGGCAGGAGCGTACCTGATTTAGTCACAGCAGTGCAGAAGGTGACAGGTGTGGCTGGAGACAGGGATGGGGATGGTAGGAGATGAGGCCGGAGAGAGCGGGGAGGGAGCACACGGTGTAGGGTCTGGCAGGCCACATTGTAAGCCTGCCTTCTATTCAGAATGAGCTGGGGCTTCGGGAGGAATCTGAACAGAGACATCACAAGATCCAGTCTTACAAAAATGCTGCTAAAATGCAAAGAGAGGAAAGCAGGAAGCGAATGCGGTAATCCAGCGAGGCGCGTGGTTCATAGTAGTAGCGGTAGGGGTGAAGAGACGTGGTTAGATTTTGTGAGATGACAGGATATGACATATATGCCAGCCAGATTCACAGACAGATTGCACGTGGGATGTGAGAGAAAGTGATAAGTCAAGAATGACTCTCGGGGTTCTGGTCTGAGCAGTTGGAGAGATGGCACTGCCACGCCTGGGGAAGGGGAGGGGCTCGGAGATTTAGAGGGGAGGGGTGATCCGGAGTCCCGTTTTAGACGTGTTAATTTTAAGAACCTGTTAGACATCCAAGTGGAGATGATGGATGGGCAATTGTACATCCAAATCTTGAGTTCAGGAAAGAGGTCCAGTTGGAGATCAAAACCAAGAGTCATAGCAATGGCACTTAAAAACATGAGACGGAACAAGGGGTCACCCTTCGCCAAAGCCAAAGCTTGGCCCAGATCTCCTTTTGCCTGCCCTTCCACACTGAGGGTTTGAGGTGAACTGGCTGCATTTCTTATTCTTTGTTGTGTTTTATTTATAGAAGAATTAACTTGTTTTTCTTTTCTTTTTTTTGAGACAGGGTCTCATTCTGTCGCCAGGGCTGAAGTGTGGTGGCCTCATCACAGCTCACAGCAACTTCAAACTCTTGGGCTCCAGTGATCCTCCTGCCTCAGCCTCCCGAGCAGCTAGGACCACAGGTACACGCCACCATGCCTGACTAATTTTTCTAGTTTTTTGGAGAGATGGCGGGGGTGGGGTGGGGAGGGGTGTTCTTGCTTGTGCTCAAGCTGGTCTTGAACTCCTGGCCTTAAGCGATCCTTCTGCCTCAGCCTCCCAGAGTGCTAGGATTACAGGCGTGAGCCACTGTGCCCCGCCTATTTTTCTTTTTTAAAATAGGATGGCATTTCGTGTTCACTTTACAGACTTTAAGAAAAAAACATACTATTATTTCCCCAAAAATGGTTGGAGAAAACTAGAAAAAAGAGAGAGAGAGAAAGAAAAAACATAATAAACATCAAGAATAAAAATTACTCCAATTCTCATTAATCACAAGCAATCACTCTTAAGCATTTGACATATTTTCTCTCAGACTCTTGCCAATGCAGAGCACATATTTTGTATGTCACACAATGCCCAAAAAGGATTAGTGGGTTTTGCTTTCTTATCATATAAAGGCATGCTAGGAGGGAACCACCAGCCCCCTGAGAGGCTCCCGTGGGGTAGGGTGGAGAATCAGTCTCCTCTCTGTCCCAGACAGGCTTCCTGCCCAGGGATGCCTCGTTTTGTGTGAGGACGGCCAGTGCCTGGTCCCGGGTTGTGTGGCCGCTGGGCTCTGCCATCTGCTGAGCAACAGGGGAACCTGAGTTTCTGACGTGCGTCCCTGGCACGTGGTGTACAAACAGGCCACCGGGCACTGGCTGGGGGAACTATCCTGTGTGTCACAGACCCCACTGCCGAGGGCGTCCACCCGGCTCTATAGCTTGGCAAGCCAGAGGCGGTTGCTGTGGCAGCAGGAAATTCATTTCCTTGCCCAAACTGCGAGGTTCAGGAAAGGTTATTCAGCAGCGCTTTCCCGGTGGAAAGAGAAAATTGTCTCAGACAAAAGGGGAAAAAATAAATCTTGGGAATTCATTTTGTCTTCTTGGCTCCCAGAACGTCTCATTCAGAGAGGAGCTGTCACCTTTTTATTCGGTGACCTGATACGAGGCTCAGAACTCATGACCTGCCTGCCTTTAGCCTGAATTGCTTTGCAAATGTGAGGCCCAAAGTGAGAGTCCCGTGGAGCAGCTGCTCCAAACACTGATTAGCAACAGGAGCAGAGGGTGTCAGGCAAAAGCTGCCAGTCCCTGCTGCCCGGCCCCCAAGGTCCCCGAGACCTGCCCCATCCTCCCAGCTGCTCCTGCCAGACAAGGTGAGGCTGTGACTTAGCCCTGGGGGCCCCAGGAAGGTCAGTGGCCTCTTATCACAATAAGCTTGGGATACTTAGCCGTACTCACCCCTCCAAGAGCCCCAGCATGGTGCACTGGCTGTAGGACAGATTTTAGAGGCAGCGCAGCTGGCTCAAACCCTACCTTGAGCAAGCTCCTTACCCTCTTTCAGACTCAGTTATCGCATCTGCAAAATGGACTTGATAACACCACATGTCAGGTCTGTGGGGCAGACTAAGTAAATGGCTGCAAAGTCCCCGGTCCGCAGCAGGCTCAGAGCAGACGTTGTTCCCCTCCCCTGTTTCCGGAGGCCAGCCTGGTCGATGTGGAGTCCCTCTGTGTGTGTATATTTCTTCTGGGGACTCAGAAGGTCGTCTGGTGACACACTTCTCCTCCAGCACCTTCAGTCGTGCTCTAGAAAAGAAGCCACACGTCATTACCTTGCCATTTGCAGTCTGCACTAAAATAGAAAGCAATGTGCAGAGACTAGAAGTCACAGTTCAGGGCCTAAAGAGGGTTCGAAATAAAAATGACTGAGGTGAGAAGTTTGATTTGGGAAAATGTGAGTAACTCTCTCTGGGGGGAAGTGTAGATGCTTCCTGCAGTGGCCTGAACAGCAGCATTCAGTGAGGAGGGGCCTGTGGCTGGCCTGGGCTCAGGAAAAGAGGAGCCCCCAGGAATGGGAGGCTCTGGAATCAGAACTGCCTGTGGTCTGGGTGGGTCCCCAAGGAGGCATGCCTGATCCCTGCTATGATACATGACTTCATCAGATAACCTCACTGACACTTTGCAGAGCACAAAACACGAGATAAGCCATCTTATCCTTCCCAGTCAGAAGATACACAGCGGAGCGCAGTGGTGAACGAAAAACAATTTTGATTTAAAGTAAAGATTCTAGTTTCAAGATTATTTCTACAAATGGATATACTAAATGGCTTGATAGGACAGGCAGGATAAAGGCCAACTCCTCGGCTCAGCGTGACATGGCCCTGCACCCGGGCCTTTGCACTCGCCACGCCCGCCACCCTGAACTCCACTCACTTCCTTGAACACGTGCCTCTCACGCTTGTACACCTCCACACAAACCCTTCCTCCTCCCTCATCATCCCAGCCCCAGGGGCGAGTGGCGGCCTTGCCTAAAGGCAGTCCTGCTGGACCCATTTCTCTGCGGGTGAGTGATTTGGGTGTGAGCATGGAACAGAGTTCCCGAGAAGAACTGGAAGGGAAATCAATGAGAAGGAAGGGAGGGGAACCAAAAGGCACATTAAACAAACAAAAAAAAGTTTGTCTTATTCTGCTAGACATTGTCGTGTCTGTATGTGAAACCCGGAACAATGGCAGCCATTTTGTGACACAGAGGGAGCTAAACCAATATGAATAGGATGACAAAGGAGAAAAGTGAAAAGAATCTGGGTTTTCAATAATGTTGTTCGAGCCACTGGGCTAATCAGCCCTGCAGCTGCCCCCCCTCGGACTTCTTACTAAGTGAGATGATACGTTCTCCTTATAGTTGTAGCCATTTGGAGATGGGTTTTCTGTTTGTTCCTGCCAAAAGCATCCTGCTACACGATCTCATTTACTTGAAGTAGATGTTTGATTTTCTCATTTAATCATATACGTAGTCACGAGGCCAAATTTTCTTGCTCTGAAGCTTCTGCTTTGTTTTTCAAGGGAGTGGGGGAAATTGGGGGCACAGTGAGGGAGGGAAGCTCACTCTTTCTTGGCTGTCTACAAACTGAGACTAGCATTTGCCTGAATGATTGTTTGTTCATGTGGAGATGGGCGACTGCTTTCTTACATTTCACTGGGGTGCATGTATTGAGTATATTTTGAAGGAGAGGATGCACTTGGAGGATTGGGGATTGTTTGCAGAAGATGAGGAGCTGAAGGGAGAAGCTAAAGGGACTGTTTTTAAGAGGTTTTACGGGAGTCTATACATGGACAGTCAGAGCATTTCTTCCACCCCACACAATGCAGCTGGCCAAGGGGGGTGAGTGGTCATGCAAATCTTGCTCACTGAGTGAAGTGCCTGGCACTCGCTGCATCCACCTGGAGGAAGCGGTGTATTTTTCTAATCCACACAAAGGTACCATAAGAGCTGGTGGTAGCCTTCCGGGAAACATTGCTTTAAGGCAAAGTGTGCCATAGAGCTCAAGGTAAGACGACCTAGGTCCATATTTAGCCCAAGACGACTCTAGAAGTCATTCTAGAAGTAGGGACTTTGGCAATAGCAGGAAAGAGCTTCTTGCCACAGATGTTCTTGATACCTCAAGGAGTGTGCTTTTGTGTCTATAAATTGCTTTAAAGCAGGGATGGGGAACCTTTGGCCTTAAGACACATGTGGCCTTCTAGGTCCTTAAGTGTAACCTTTTGACCGAATCCAAATTTTATAGAACAAATCCTTTTATTGTTACTAATATATTTTTGTTCCTCTTTTATATTTTTATTCTATTTTAAAAATGAACATATTTAAAATACCAAAGAATAAAATAAGTTTCAATGAAATAATCCTCCCAGATTGACCGGCACAATTAGAACATGAGTAAGCCATAAGGGCTAAATTGATGGTTTCTAGGCTCATGATTCAGTTCTAACTTTCCCCGCCTGACTGGCGCCTCTGCCAAATGAGGCTGGTTGGCGAGAGGTTACGGGGGTCAAGTACACCAGTCTGTTATCAGCTCTTGACAATGGTGTGCTGTGTTTCTGTTTGAAGTGGAATTTGTGAAGAGTGTTTTTTTAATTCTATCTACTTAGCAACCCACCATGTCAAAGAAGACCAAGAGAATGCTGAAAGAAGACAACAGATTTTTTAAAAATGAAGATTGGGAATTGTAATATTATCTTGGTTCTGTTAAAGATAAGATGATTTGCTTGCTTTGTGATACTGCAATATCAACATTAAAGAAATTCAGTGCTCATCAGCATTATCACACTCATAAGGACCACAAATACTTTAAATTAGAGGGAGAGGCACAAAAGGTTGTATCGTAGAAATTAAAAGATGAAATGCTAAAGTAAAGACAATTCTTTCAAGCAGCAATAAGACCTAGAAATAATGCCAGTGAAGCAACTTCTAAAGTAGCTTATATACTTGTGAAAAAAAAAAAAGGGAAGCCATTCAGTGATGTAGAAATTGTGAAAGAATGCATTGTTGAAGTTATAGGATGCTTAGACCCCAATAACATTTCAAAGCATAAACAACTGCCTCTTTCAAGGACAACCATGACTGATCAGCAAGCAGCATGAATTAGCCTTCAACTTCACAGAACAACTTCATGCAATATTTCAAAAGGAAAATATATATTATTCAGTTGCATGGATGAATCAACTGATAATATTCACTCACCACAAGTTTTATACTTCACTGTGGTCATAACAAAAGATTTTCTTTTCTACAAAGAGTTACCCGCTTTGGGCACTCTGTGAACAGAACATGGGGAATTGATATCTTCAAGAACTTTCAAGGTAAATGTCATGAAGTTGTACTGAATTTTGTAAATTAAGTAAGTGTATGTACAAACAGTGCACCTTCCATGACAGGAAAACATGAAGGATTTATTGCACAGATTAAAAAAGTATTAACAGATCCAAATGCTCTCGTTTTATTGTATCTTGCATCAGCAAAGTTTCTGTGCTAAAGCTACTATTTTAAGTGACATTTTGCAACAAGTTATAAGTATTGTTAACTATGGTCTTGCAACAAGTTGTAAGTATTGTTAACTATATTCATGCAAATGCAACACAGCATCATCAGTTTCACAACATGCTAAACTTAAACAATGAGGTATTCAGTGTGGATTTGCCATATCATTTTAAAGTGCATTGGCTATTGCAGGGATAGGTATTAGCCAAAATGTTATCTCTGTGAGAACAAATAGTTAAATTTTATGAAAAACAGAATCAGCAATGTGAATTATTGAAAGAAGATTTCTATAGGAATGCAGCATTTCTGTGTGATATCATGTCAACCCAAAATGACTGGAATATTTCTTTGCAAGGTAAAACTAAGTCTATATATGGCAAAAAAAAATTCCAAACATTTTGAAAAAAGCTGTCTTTTCTCAAAACACTTCTTTGAAAGGAAATTTTGGATGAACATTTTTCCCAGTTAGCAAAGGTCATTGATGAGCAGGATGATATATGTGAAGAATTTGAAGAATACACAGCTGTTATAGACCTCTTAGTTGGAGAGTACAATGAAAGGTCCCCTGACTTTGAGAATCATAACATCACACTCAAATGAGCATTTTAGCCTCACCTAGTTGGCATCACCAAGGCACCTAAGGAACTACAGATAGAATTGATTGAGCTCTCAATAGATGACATTTTAAAGTCATTGTTTGACTTTTTGCTAAGGAAGATCCAATCGAAATATGGAAAAATGCAGCAGAATACCCACAGCTTCGGCAACATGCCTGAAAAATGCATTCTTGCTTTTCATCCACTTAGTGCTGCAAATCTACATTCTTCTACCTAACCTAAATCAAGACATCCTTAAAGTCACAAATGATTGAGACCCAGCTAGAGGATGAAATGAAACCTCGGCCATCCATGCTGCAACCAAATGTTCAAGTGCTTCCCAACAAAAAGCAGACACAACAAAGTCATTAAAAGGTTAATTTTAAAATTAACAAGTTTTCATTTTGTGAAATTATTAAGTACATAGTAGTTAGATTTTTACAAAATAATGTACATTTTAATTATATCTAATTGAAGTTTCTTGAATGTGGCCTGTTTTGATTGCAGCTAAATTAATGCAGCTTCCAACAGGAAAAGGGACCTCACCCCTGGCTTTAAACATTTCATCATAGACCAGGTGTGAATACAAATGTACTAGTTGGTTAAAACCTCATCTCTAAGCATGTCAGTCGTCCTGATCAAGCATATGTGTTCCTGGTGTGATCAGCTGGCGTCATATCAGAAGGTCTACAACGAATGCTTCCGATATCAGTATTTCCATCAATGCTTTGCCAGTTGGAATAGCGAAGGCCAGAAATTGTTTTTATTAATATAATGATAAAATTAGTGACTTGATTAACATGATTCGTAGTTCAAAACGCATTCTCGTTGGTGGAAATAATGGTATTTAAGATATATAGACTGCGCAAAACATATTAGAGATAAACAGACAATTAAAAAACAGCTTGCTAACATGCTAGGATGGAGGGTCATCCGGCAGCTTAGAGGAGACACATCAAAATAAGTGGCGGCTGTAAGGGCAATCTCCCCAGGAGGTGATGCCGCTCAAGCTGGGTCTTGAAGGATCAGCCAAGTGGCCAGGGGGAGAGGTGTTCAAAGTAGGTTGGCAGCAGGTGCAAGGGATTGCGGTGGGGGGGCCGAGGGGGGAGGTCTGCAGGGAATTAGGCTCCTTGGCAGCTGGGACATAGGATCCATTGGGGGAGGGGTGCAGGCTGGAGGGGTGTAGGGGGGGTTGGAGGGCGGGGGAGAGGATGCACCAAGTAAAGCTGATGCTTCAACCAGAGCCCAGATCACAGAGAATGTTGGATGTCATCCTGAAGGTCATGGGAAGTCAAAGGATTTTAAACAGAAAAGAAACATGTTACAAAAACAGTTTTGTGAAGGGGCATCGAGGACCAACTGAGAAGACAGACGGGAGGCAGGGCCGTGGCAATGGTTTCCAGTGTGACATTTTAAAAGAGCCCATTCGGGTAGATTCACCCATCATGTCAGCCCACTCCTATAAGTAGTCCATAATTAAGATTTTTAAGTTGAAGGCTCGTTATTCTCTAATATCAGCGCTTGAATCAAGGAATGCTACTTATCATTCCTGGTAAATCACGTTGCCAGGTGACTTTCCCCCGCTGAACCAGTGGCCTTCTTTGCTTCTGAGAGAAGACGGACACCACTGAGATCAAAGGAGTCATAGCTCAGCTTTAAGTCTCAAACCAATTTGAAGTCCATGGCGAAGATAATAACCTTGAAAGCCGGGCTTGGTGGGGTGACAAAGATACTTTCTAAATTCTGAAACCTTCCCTTCAAATACGAAGAAGGAAAGCTTGAATCACAGAGAAGGGGAGCACTGGGGTAAGGGGGAAACATTTGAGAGGAGAAAGGGAGAGAAGGCAAAAGATCAGATGCAAATGTCTTGGCTCATCCTATGCGTGGCAACTTCCAGAAGAGGTATAAGGAGCCCACTCTTATATTTTGAGAAACCTAAGAATACTGGGAGTTCAATGCCAGAGAGGACTACAGGGCCCCCAAAGAAGTCCCACATTGGGCAATGGCCCTACATTGGATGCTGTAGGGTAGTGATGGAGCAGCTTCATCCAAGTGGAGTTGGTGGTCCGAGCGGACCACAGTTTACAGGCATGCTGCCTACAGGGCTCCAGTAGCACCCACAGATACCTGCAAGGGATGTGGAAATGCTAAGAGGACTGGTAGACAGAGGCGCCTGGGCATCAAAAAGTGGAGGCCACAGGGCAGAGGGCCTTGTGACTGAAGGCTGTCACAGGGACCTTCATCCTCAGCAGTGACATCAAAATTCCAGCCGGGACCCATCATTACTCCTCCGCATCATGGTTAGAGATGTCCACAGACCCTTCCGGAGGAGGGCCCTCTAGCGGTCGGCAGGGGGACCCGCAGAGGACCTACACCTAACACCCAGGTGCCTGCCGAGAGGGGAGATATGGCCTTGAGAGAGAATGAGAATTTGAATCCACATTTACCTCCACTGGACGGTTTTACACTGGATGGGACCGAGTTAAATTCCATAAACAATTGTGTTTTCCTCAGCATGGGCAAGAAGCGGGATGGAGCAGGACGGGCTCAGGGAATATAAGGTTATGATCTGTAAACTTCTACCCGGCTTCATACATGCACAAGAGCATATATGTGTGTGTTCACACACGCACGCTGGCTTTTGAGTTCCTTCTCTGACAGCAACTACCATGTCAAAAAATATGTTCCAACATGCTAGACAACATAAACCCCTAGTGGAGGCTGGCTTCCAGATGAAAAGTGTGGGGAGTTGTCTGCTTTCGAGCATGAGAGACAACACGGTGTAATCACTAAGGCCACAGGGCAGGTTGTAGTTTTCAAACCCAAGTTCCAGTGACTAGCCGTGACCTTGGGCAAGTCATTTATCTCAGCGCCTGAGTTTCCTCAAAATGGAAATAATAGTACCCACTTGGTAGCGATGTTATAAAGAAGAAATACGCTGGCATTTGGAAAGCACTTGGAATAGTGGCAGGTCACGATTGTTGCTGTGAAAGTGTTTAACAAATAACGTTTGCTCTCAGAGCCTCAAACCCTCAAGGGTCTTGTGGCTGACGTCAAGGAGCACACGTGAGATAATGATTTAGAATTTTCAAATGTAAGTTTTTTGTTCAGACTTATGAATCTGGGCAGGTCCTTTGACTATAGCCCTTCATTTCCCCTAAATCTCTGTCTGTACTGTGGATATAAGATTCTTTTGTCTGTTTCTTACATTGAAGAACTGTGAAAATGAATGAGGAAGATGTCTGTGAAATTCTTTGAATTCCTGGGAGGAAAAGAATAAAAGGTAATCTAATCTTTGAAGCATTTTTTCACCTTTTACATTTAACTGTTGCACATTGTTTTCTTCTAATGTTCTCCATTTTTTTTTTTTTGCCAGTTGAAAAAAGGAAAAGAGAAAGAATCCCAATCAAAGCTAGAATGTTTTATTTATGAAATGTGTGCCATTTAAATCTCATAAAATGTAGAGCTGAGTGGCCTAAGACATGTGTTTAATATATTTGCTGATAGATTTTTGAAATATATTTCATCACAGTGGTAGCATTTAACACATGAGAAGGAATTTCTCTTAGCCCTGAATCGAGAAAACTAATCTGACATCGATCTAAAAATAAAGATGGTTTCCTTCTTCTATGTTCTTTTTTCTATTTTTAAAAACCTACTGCTTGTTCATTCGC
>VSMD01109403.1:0-10316 GCA_008750895.1 Mirza zaza | reverse complement strand
TCCTTTGAACTCAGGAGTTCGAGACCAGCCTGAGCAAGAGCGAGACCCCATCTCTACTATAAATAGAAAGAAATTAATTGGCCAACTAATATATATAGAAAAAATTCACCGGGCATGGTGGCACATGCCTATAGTCCCAGCTACTTGGGAGGCTGAGGCAGCAGGATTGCTTGAGCCCAGGAGTTTGAGGTTGCTGTGAGCTAGGCTGACGCCACGGCACTCACTCTAGCCTGGGCAATAAAGTGAGACTCTGTCTCAAAAAAAAAAAAAAAAGGAAGCTCCTTTGGGAGCCCTCAAAAGATCTGAGGTGAAAGTAGTCCCCTTTGGCAACAGTGTGCAGGGTATTTAGGGGGGCCCTGGACCCACCATTGCTGCCTAGAGTCAGGACAGTTAGAATGAAAATTCCACCAATGCCTGATACAAGGTGAGCTGGCACAGTTGCTCAAGATCCCCATCACGGAGTCTTTAGACCCCAAAGAATTCAGAATTTCTGCTCTGGCTTACTCTCATTTGGACCCTCTAATAACCTATCAACTTCATGGATTTCTAGATACCATAGTTTTGGCCTCCCCTCTCCTCTAAAAAGTAAAAATCAAAACCCCTTGTACTGCCATGGGAATGCTTTTTCCTTGGTTGTGAAACAAGGGCTGCCCTTTCAAATTAAATCATGCTTCACTTAACGACGGGGATACTCTCTGAGAAACACATCATTAGGCAATGTCACGTGAACATCACAGAGTGTACTTATACAAACCTAGATGGTACAGCCTACTGCACACCTCAGCTATACGATATAACCTAGGCTACAAACCTGTACGGCATGATGCTGTATGTTACTATAGTGAACACTATAGATACCTATATCACAATAAGTATGTGTATATCCAAACATACAAAAAGTACAATAAAAATATGGTATTAAGGATAAAAAATGGTATGCCTGCATAGGGCACCTACCATGAGTGGAGCCTGCAGGACAGGAAGTTGCTCTGGGTGAGTTAGTGAGCAAGTGGTGAGTGAATATGAAGGCTTAGGACATTAATGTACACTACTGTAGACTTTATAAACACTATACACTTAGGCTACACTAAAGTTATTTAAAAAAATTTTCTTCCATAATAAATTAATCTTAGTTACTGTAACATTTTTACATTATAAATGTTTTGATTTTTTTAAGTTTTGTGACTCTTTTGTAATAACACTTAGCTTAAAGCCTACATTGTACAGCTATAAAAATATTTTTTCTTTATATCCTTACTCTACAAGCTTTTTTCTATTTTATTATTATTATTTTTACTTCTTAAACTTTTTTGTTAAACATTAAGACACAAACACACATATTAGCCTAGGCCTACACAGGGTCAGGATGATCAATATCACTGTCTTCACCTCCACATCTTGTCCCACTGGTAGGTCTTCAGAGGCAGTAACACGTATGGAGCCGTCATCTCCTATGGTAACAATGCCTTCTTCTGGAATACCTCCTGAAGGACCTGCCTGAGGCCATTTTACAGTTAACTTTTTTTAATAAGTAGGAGTACATTCTAACAATAAAAAATATACTAAATACATAAACCAGTAACATGGTCATTTATTATATTATTAAGTACTATGTACTATACATAATTGTATATGCTAGATTTTTATGACTGGTAGCACAGGCTTGTTTACACCAGCATCACCACAAACACGTGAGTAATGCACTGTGCTATGTTACCATGGCCATGACATCATTAGGCAATAGGAATTTTTTAGTTCCATTATAATCTTATGGGACCACTGTCATATGTGCAGTTCATCATTGACCGAAATGTCATTGTGTGGCACACGACTATAAGTAACACGTTCACCTTTTAGTCCCATCAGCACATAAAAACATACTGACCTTGAGGGTTCCTGTGCTGAGATGAGGGTGGGGGAACAGAAAAGGGGCTATTGCTATTATATTGCTGTTAAGCTAAAGTGTATCAAGCCTGCAATCCCAGAAAGTTTCCCATTTCTCAGCATGAACTATCATACCAGTGTCTGATTTAGCATTTGAGCCTCAGCTGACTCAGCATCCCTATTATACGAGTACAGTCAATGCAAAACACGCACTGCTTGCCAAAGGCCTTCTCTTTCTCATGTGTAAAAATGGACCTAAAATCTTTCTTACAGTATTATATGAGATATCTTATATAGAAACACTTTGTAGAATGAGAAAATCTTTATTGCTGTTAACATGGATGTCCAGCCTGAACAGTAAACACAGAGGAAACTTCAAACATCCTCAAGAGGGTTGAAATCTACAGGAGAAAAGACCACCCAAAACACTGGAGGACAATTCAAAAAATCCATAATTGTTAAACTATGTGCTGCAAAGAATTCCTGCAGGGAGATAATTACTATATGGGAAAGAACATCCAATTGAACACTTGTTCAATTAATGAATAAACTCAGATGCGTTATTTGAAAAATACCTCACCTCGTTGCCTTAATATTACCCTACTAGTGTCTTCACTATTCAGAGAAAGTTATACCAACACAAAAGGTTCTGAAATCCATTCATTCTGTCGCTCACACATATCCCAAGAAAAGCATGTCAGCATTTGTACAGAGCAGCCCTTCTTTCAAAGAAGTGCTTTTAGAAAAGCATGCACAGACCTTCAAATGAGATGACCCACACAATTATATAATTCTAGAAGCAATAGAACTGCCCCCTAAAAAGCTCAATTCTGAAGAACAAAGAGAAACAAGTCATTCTGTATTAACTATTTCTTTGCCTGCAACCCAATTCACATTGGATACTAAATAGATTTCTCCAAACTGCAGAGGCAAACGTGTAAGTTGGTTTTAAGCAGTGAATGATGAATGCCTCCCGACGCTTTTTTAATTTTTTTTTGAAGACAGAGTCTCACTTTGTTGCTGAGACTAGAGTGCCATTGAATCAGCCTAGCTCACAGCAACCTCAAACTCCTGGGCTCAAGCGATCCTCCTGCCTCAGCCTCCAGAGTAGCTGGGACTACAGGCATGCACCACCATGCCCGGCTAATTTTTTCTATATATTTTTTAGTTGGCCAATTAATTTCTTTCTACTTTTAGCAGAGATGGGGTCTCACTCTTGCTCAGGCTGGTTTCGAACTCCTGACCTTGAATAATCCACCTGCCTCAGTCTCCCAGAGTGCTAGGATTACAGTCGTGAGCCACTGCGCCTGGCTGCCTCCTGAGGCTTTTAAAAGAACAACAGAATTCTAGAAATAAAGGTCTTCACCCATCATAAGGGGTCCTGTAGTTTGTTTTTGGCTGGCCTTGCTCAGACATTTGGGACACCTCCAATAGCCCTTCTCTTCTTCACCTCCCACTGCCATGGTCTCTGAGCCATCTTCTTGACCTGCCACCAGTCAGGCTGAATTTGGTGAATGTTAACCGCTTTTTATCACCTTGTTTATATTTGTTTTTCACTCAAACCAGGCCTCCCTCCAAACGTCTCCATTTTTAGAATTTCATCAACAATACCACTTTCATTCCTTGTCATCAAGGCCCACGACCTCAAAGCCACCTTGCCCTCCTACACGTTATTTTAATCCTCTACACCTAGTCAATCACTTATTAATTACCCATTAATCCAGGAGTGGGTACAAAGAAGTGGAGGAGATAGTCACTGACCTCAGGGAACTTTCGATGTCAGCATAGATGGCTATCACAAAGGTAAAACATATTGCAGAGGAGGGGGAGAGCCTAAGTCTTTCACTGCCCCCAGCAAGTTACAAAGCCACAGATATATCAGGAAGAGAAAGGTCCCAAATCAACATTTCTATCTAACACTGAGGCTTAGGGGAGAGACAGGAGAGGGGAAAAAGATTCTCTAAGGAATTCATTCCACTGATCCTGTCTATTCCCCTTCTTCCAGATTCTCAACAGTTGAACCTACATCTCTTTTTCTCTCTTAATTAAAAAAATGATGTTTCAGCGTCTGAAAACATTTCCAAATTAAAAACTAATTGGTTAATAAGTAAAGCCAGAAAACAGGAATCTTCACACCAAACTCCCAGACCTAGCACACTGCAGAAAGAGACAATTTACTTTCTTGCTAGGGAAGCCAGAGGGAACTCTCCAAGGATACTCTTCAAGTTCTTCTCCCTTCCAGGGTGACTACTGGTCTGCAGCACAGAAGTCACTGACAAAGCCAGAGCATTCAAGCTGAACATCTACTGTACACAACAGATTCCTCCTCTCAAATTAAATAACTCGTGTGTATTCCCCCAAACTACGAACTCCATGTGGGCAATACTGTGTCCATTTTGTTCTTTGATCACTATTGTACACCTAGCACCTAGAACAGGCATTTCACTGGTTACTTGCCAAACACCTAGATTTACTTCCTTTTGGTTTCTGCAGCAACCATCTACCCGCCTCCCACCAGCCTGACATCATAGCCCAACCAGATTATCAGCTCACAAATTATTATGACTTGAGGGTGCATGTAAAGGTGGAAAAAAGATGGATCAATGAACTCTTATGAAATGCAGAGCCTGTTTTTCTTGCTATCCTGCTATGTGACAAGCAAAATCCCCACAACACTGAAACAAGGAGGCAGAGGGCCTTCCCATCCCAGAGTTTCTACCTGGAGGCGGACGGGAAATCAAGGATTGATAAAGGTGTGGACCAGGCAACACACCATTCGGTAATTCTCTAGCAATGCCTTGAACATGCCAACTGAAACAGCAGCACCCACTGAAAACAAAACTCTGCTCACTGGCTTTCAGGGATGGGGAAAGCCAGCATATATGACCTGTTTCCTTCCTGGCTGGTTAGACACAGTTAGAGATGTGTATTCACACTGCATTTGGGTGGGTGGCTGATTCCACATAAAATAAGCCTGAGGAAGTCAGAACCACAGCTGTGAAGGTTTTGGTCTGCTCATGGGCTGGAGGTGGCCTGGGGTGGGGACAGGATCAGCTCTCCCAGACAGCACGTCCCCAATCTTTAGATAGTATCTAAGATGCCAACAGCACCTGCCACTGTCCCACCTGGGCAAGGGAGGCCCAAGGGGAAATATGACAGAGAACACATCCCACTGGTCTGGGGTCAAGTGGTGCTTTTAAATGACAAAAGTACACAGCATAGAAATAAAATAGTTAAACAGGCCCAGCCTAAGCACAAATATACCCATTTTAAGAATAGGTCTCCCTCAGAAGAACTGGACTTAAAGACTCATTCCCCTTTGTAATTTCACTATTAGACTCAAAACCACAATCACAGAAAGGACTTGAGTGCTCCAAACAATATGAACCACACACCCTGCTGGACTCCCAATCCCCTTTCCTGGGACAGGCCCAGAGGAAGAGGAGAAACAAGGAGGTGATCACACTGAGATAGAGAAAGAACTAGGAATCGGAGGCCTGGCTTCTCTACTGGCCATTTCACCACTGAGGAAAGTCAGCTCTGAGCATCCATTTCCCGTTTCTCCTTTCTATAAAATGAGAAGGTAGAATAAAGTCCCACCTCTCCCAACCCTAACATTTCATGAGCCTACATAGTCTCAACCCTAACATTTCATGAGCCTACATAGTCTCTCTTCACATACTTGGTTCGTTGTGCAAGGAGTTTTGGTAGCATGTAGATAGCTATAGTCAAGAATCTAAATCTTCAGATAAGAGCTTGTCTCGCCTCACTCAGCCTTTCAAAACTCTAGAACTTGGGAATAGAATGTACATTAACACGCAGGGCCTGCCTCAAATCCCAAAATTGGCAGTGAATGTGGCAGGGAAGTTATGGCTGCATTCACACACATTTACACACACACACACAGGAAACGTAATTTTATAAAATATTTGTAATGGTTTTGTACATGAAACAACCGTAACCCATCACATGAGGTCAAATGTGGAATTTTCCACTTGGGGCATCATGTGAGTGCTCAAAAGTTTCAGATTTTGGAGCATTTCGTATTTCAGATTTTCAGATTAGGAATACTCAACCTGTAGTTTGAAATAGGGCAAGTGCAAAAGGAGACATTGTGTTGCATTATTTCATTAATTTGGTTGGCACAATGTAAAATCACCCAGGGATAGATCCTGTAAAGGAAATGACACTCCAGGCAGCACCATCTGCTCCTTTTGTGTTTGGCATGATCTGTATTTTTAACCTCGAGTATAATCCTAGGTGCACCTGTAAAAGCCCTGCGGGAGCTTTTCTAAAGACAACTCTTTCTCCCACCTACATACTCACAGCCCCTCTCCTACCTTGCTGGCTGGCTCTCTGTCCAGTAAGTCTTCCACTCCCCAGCCTAGCAGAAGCCTCTGAGCAAGTACACAGAACCCTGGGATGGAATTTTTCACAAGAAAAGGAAAACCTTCTGAAAACTATAAATTATATTTGATAAGGAAGGCTCTGTAGGGCTCACAGTAAAGTTCTCTATAAAACACAAAAATGCAATTTCAAACTGACTCTTTCACATTGAAAGTCCTCTTTATTTTTTTAAAACAGCAGTACATGTGCACTGAATTTAGGCCTACTGCAACTGTCAACTCTCACCAATGTTTAAAGTTCTGCACCAAAGATTTGGAAGCAATGTTACTGCAGAGTTCAAACTTAAAACACCGGGTTATTTTTTGTTACTGTTAGCATCTTTTCTTGATTTAGGGCAGTATCTGCAATACCACAGTAGGACCAAGAGATTTTGCTATAACACTGCTCTTCCTCAAACAAACTGCATAACCAAGTAGAATGTTAACTTCAAAGTAAACTTCAAAGTAAAAATAATAAAAAAGTAAAAATAATCCTAACACTCTGGGAGGCCAAGACGGGAGGATCGCTTGAGCTTAAGCGTGTGAGAGCAGCCTGAGCAAGAGTAAGAACCTGTCTTTATTAAAAATAGAAATATTAGCTGGGTGTGGCTTTTGTCTATCTTGTTGGACAAAGGGCATATGCCTATACCACATGTTTGTGTTTCTTTGTGGGGTGATGAAAATGTTCTAAAATTAGATTATGGTGCTGTTTGTACAACTCTGTAAATACACTAAAAATCATTGAACTATATACTTTGGGTGAATTTTATAATATGTAAATTAGATCTCGACAAACCTGTTTCCTTAAAAGATACTTATGACAAAATAAAATGCCATCCCCTCCCAAAGTCTCCTTGAATATAGAAATAATCCAGATATATAAGGGAAGATATTTAAGTCACAGTTCATAAATTCAATGGAATATTATAAAGCCATTAAAAATAATTATAAAGGGAATGTGCCATCATATGAAAGTGTTTATGATATAATACTATGTAAAAAAAATACAAAATTGAATACACAGGATTATCAACTAAATATGAAAAAAACAGAATATATAAAGTAACGTTGTGTTAGAGTGGTAGAATCATGATGATATATTTTTCTCCTCTATTTTCCAAGCTTTCTTCTGTAATCTTGTCCTAGTGTATGGACAACTTAAAAAAAAATCCCTCTCAGTCTTCTTGAAAATAGTTTGCATAGACTACTATAATTTAAAATGAAAATGAGCAAAACCACCTTGTTCTCTTTTTCAAGTTACCTTTTTCAAACTTCTACCCACTCAGTTTGAGATCAATTGAGAACCACCAAAAAAGGAAAAATTGGATGAACAGGCTCTTATCCCATTCCCAGAAGCCAGTGTCATTTTACTGGCTTTGTCAGAAGTCAAAGCCTAGTCCAAAGAAAGCCAAAGAAAATTTCTGGAAGGACAGCCTACATAAAGGGCAATTCCACACACTGATCTTAAATTTCTGTGGGTGAAGGCAAGTCACTGCTGGCAATAGATTGAATATGGAAAGATTAGACATTCTCTCTCCTCAAGAAAGGGTGGTAAGAAAGGAGAGGGTGGGAAAGATTTCCTATTCATGTCTCTTCTCTGAGGTTTTATTTCTAATCTCCAAGTACAGGAGAAAAGAATCCTGAATAATTTAATTTTTCACCATACAAGATCCTCTTCTGAGTAATAAAAAATTGTCAGTCACCACCTCTGCCGTCTGCTAACCCACAGAGAACCTATTACTGTCATCAGGAATCCCAGGCTAACTTCCCCCCCAAATTAGCAACGAGGCTCTGCCAAAAAATAAAATAAAACACTTGTGTATGTGTGAGGGAGGAGAGAGTACATTTAAGGGCACACTGCTATCAGGTAATTTTAAGGCTCTACTAACACTGGCAACAGTAACAGGGAACTACATCTGTTTCTGCTTGAGAAAAATGTTTCAGTAATATCCTGTTTCAGGAGTACTGCATGAATTCTTGGCATGCAGCCTTCAGATGTTTCAAGGGTGGCTATTTTCCTTTTTTGAGATGGAAGAGTCAGGGAAGGAGAATACATCACAGGAAACACCAGAGCCTGTGAAACCCATTTCAGTTCTCGCTGCAATTGCTGCACTTCCTGCTGTCGCTGTACCCAGTACCTTCACAGAGACACAACTGTCCCCCAACCCCGACAGCAGCACAGTTGGCCTTTCACGGCTGAAGTGACCCAGCTCAGCACCACTGCGAGGTCTACCAGCAGAGTGGAGACTTCCACACTCAGGTAAGAACCAGAGGATGAGACAGCAAATGGAGGAACCCTGCTGGTTTCTAGGCCAAAAACTAAAAAAGAAAGAAAAAGGACACCATCACAGACAACGTGAGAACAAGCAGCAGAAAGAACACAGGTATCTCACAGGCTCTGCTGCTGAAACCTAAGCCTTGTGAGAGGTGCCTCTTGCCCCAGAACTTCTACTTTTTCAGATGAAAGAATTTTACACAGACACTCAAGAACTTACCAAGAGTGGTAACTATGATACTGGTAGTAACCTAGTTGTCTGAAAAACTAAGGATATGGAAAAAGAGCACAAGATATGAAGCAAAAGGCAAGTTTTTATCTGGGGAACATCCAAGGGAACAACAGCTGTTGCCTTGAATTTGAGCCAGGGTCAGAGTGAACAATCTTGATGCTCAAGGGCAGTCACCCCAGGCTCACCTGATTGCTTCTTAGGTCTGAGATCCACAGCTTCAAACACCCCTCACAAAGCCTCCAGCCTCAACCTAAAGCTGCAGCCTTCACTCCTATCAATGTGGAAATTGCCTTCCCCCTTTACAGGGAGTATTTCATTTCTCACTGCTCTAATTTCCAAGGTCCCTGCAATGTGACAACATAACTTAAGAACATTAATTTTTAAAAAATCATTCCACTAAATGAAATTTCACTACAATAGAATATGTGAGTAACCCCAGATTGAAACCATCTTGAAGACCAGGGGAAAGGTTCTCTATCATCACATGTGCATTTGCCCCAATGCTTACCACTCTTAATCCAAATGTCCTAACCCTCAACGCTCAAATCTGCAACAAAGCAACGTTTGCGCTCAAAGTTAAAAAAAAAAAAAAGACAAGACACAGGGCTCCTTCCTTTATTTGCTACTTTTCATCTTTCTCCTACTGCTTGATGGACTGCCCCCTAAACAAGACTTCCCCAGTATCCAGGCACATAGAAGAGGGAAAATGAATCCTGCTTGTCAACTTCTACTAGGAGATCACATGTCAATTCAGGCTCTCAACAAAATGCTTCATGTATGGCAATTACACAATCCGGGCCCAGTGGATCTGCTGACATTCAGGCCTGCAGGTGGGCCCTGCCACCACCATTTGTGAATAATCCCTTGGTCAACGGGGAACTTGAAGGGAATGACAAGCACATGTGCTCTCTGGCTTTCCCTCTCTGCTGGCAAGTTGGTTCTGTATCATTCTCTCCAGTTCATTTGTTTGGTACTGGAATCAAGAAGATTATGTGCCTCACTATTTTTTTTTTAAAGATGCTGTTATTTCTCCTGGCCTATAGAGGGATGATAACAGTACTAACCTGGTTGTCTAAAGAGCTAAGGGATATGGAAAAAGAGCACGAGACACGAAGTGAAAGGCAAGTTTTTATGGCAGATGAACAACCATACAGGAAGTGAAACAATGCTTAGCAGCAACAATCTTGAAAGCTCTTACTTTTAAGAATCCAGGTAAAAGGCCAGGCACGGTGGCTCAAGCCTGTAATCCTAGCTCTCTGGGAGGCCGAGGTGGGCGGATCGTTTGAGCTCAGGAGTTCGAGACCAGCCTGAGCAAGAGTGAGACCCCATCTCTACTATAAATAGAAAGAAATTAATTGGCCAACTAATATATATAGAAAAAATTAGCCGGGCATGGTGGCACATGCCTGTAGTCCCAGCTACTTGGGAGGCTGAGGCAGCAGGATTGCTTGAGCCCAGGAGTTTGAGGTTGCTGTGAGCTAGGCTGACGCCACGGCACTCACTCTAGCCTGGGCAATAAAGTGAGACTCTGTCTCAAAAA
>VSMD01109402.1:0-59614 GCA_008750895.1 Mirza zaza | reverse complement strand
AAAAAAAAATGTACGTTATGTGCTTGACTTGGAGTCAGTAATCAATATATATAACTATTGTTAGTATGTTAGATCCTGTAGAGATATACTTGCCATTCACACAGATACACACAGATTCACACAGATACACACGTTTATCTTCACAGTAAAACTCTCTTTCCTGTTATTCCCATTCGAATCTAAGTCTTGAGTCCCCTCTCCTGCAGGTTCTTCTCTGATATGAATTATAACTGATACCCCAGTCAAAATACACATGACTGCTTTTATAAGACAGGAAAGTTTAATGCCATAAAAAGATAATAATGGGACAGAGGATAATAGAAATTTAGCACAGTAGGAAGCACCAGGAATCTGTCTCTCCATCTGGACGACAATTGCACTGGTCTAATCTGTCTAATATGATTATTTGGAAACTCTGGTGTCCATACTAAGGCTTGCAACTTCTAGGGGAAAGAGGGAATGGTAAGTTGCAGTTAATTTCAGTCAATTTTAGCTCTTAGCACAGTAACAGCTACCTGACCCATACTCCCAGCCCTATGGTAGGCAGCCCCACGCATTCTAGGAGCAGCTTACAAGCAACTTGAAGGAGCCAAGGTGGGCAAAAAGAAACCCTGTCTCCAAATATAGGGGATTTATGCTCTGATGTCTGATTACTATTTCCGATCAGAGAGTTGCAGACAAACAGATAGGCATATATTTTTCTTGCGCCTCCCTCCATCGTTGCAAACATTTTTCCTGCTGATATGACTTCCAGGGGACTTAAAAGCCTGGGAACTTTTTTTTCCACCTTTCATTTTGTTTCCTTTTTCCTCTTTTGGGAAATAGACATTAAAGATTCGGAAATTAGAAAGTAGCAGCATATATGTGTTAGAAAGAGGAAGGCTCAGACTCAGAACAGACCTGAGAATACCTTAAGTATAGGTTTCCTTGGCACAGGAACAGCCTACAACAATTAAAAGAACACAAACAGACAAAAACAAAACTCAGCATACCCTGGGAAAAAAGTAAAATTTTATATTCAGAATTACTGTGTTATTAGACACAAATGTCCAATTTTCTAAAAAAAAAAAAAAAGCATACAAAGAAATAGGAAAGTATTGCCCATTAAAAAGAAAACAAAACAAAAAATGAACAGAAATTATCCCTGGAAACAACTTAATAATGGATCTACGAGACAAGACTTAAAAAAAAAAAAAAACTATCTTAAGGATACTCAAAGAATTAAAAGAAGATATTGATAAAGTCAAGACAGTGATAAATGAACAAATGCAAATATCAATAAAGAGATAGAAAACCTAAAAAGAAATCAAAATGAAGTTCTGGAATGTAAAATCCCAATAACTGAGATGAAAAATTTACTAGAGGTTATTCAAAGGCAGATTTGAATCTGCAGGCTGAAGAAAGAATCAGCAAATGTGAGAATAGGACAATGGAAATTATTGAGTATGAGGAATAAAAAGATAAAATTTTGAAGACAACTGAACAGAGGATCTGTGGAAAGATATTAAGCAGAACAGCACACACATTGTGGAAGTTTCAGAAATAGAAGAGAGAGAAAGGGTCAGAAGAGAGAGAACGGAGAATATTTGAAGAAATAATGGCTGAAAACTTCCCAAATTTAAGGTAAGAAGTTACTATAAATATTCAAGAAATTCAATGAACTCCAAGCAGGAAGAACTCAAAGACCAATTGAGACACATTATAATCAAACTGTCAAATGCCAAAGACAAAGAGAATCTTGAAAGCAACAAGACAGAAGCAACTTATCACATAGAAGCAATCCTCAGTAAGACCATTAGTAGATTTCTTACCAGAAATTTTGAAGTCTAAAACATAGTAGGGTAATATGTTCAAAATGCTAAAAGAAAAACAAACAAACAAACAAACAAAACTGTCAACCAGAAATCCTATATCTGACAAGACTGTCCTTCAAAAGTGAAGTAGATATTAAGCAATTTCCAGATAAACAAAAGGTGAAGGAGGTCTTTACCACCAGACTTACCCTGCAAAACAAGCTATAAGGAGCCCTGCATGTTGAAAAGGAAGGACGCTGTGCTGTAACTTGAAGCTATATGAACCAATAAAAGTCATGGTAATTATAAAATCTATTATCATTGTAGCTTTGATTTGTAACTCCACATTTTGTTTCCTACATAATTTAAGAGACTAATATTATACATTAAAAAATACATTAGTCTAAAAGACAGCATTATCATAACTTTGGTTTGTATCTCCACATTCCATTTTATACATAATTTGAGAAACTAAAGTATTTGCTTGAAAAGAATTTAAAAGAACTATCAGTTTATGTTGGGGGCACAATATATATAAACATATCATTTTGTGACATGAAAAACTGAAAGTGTAGGGGCTGAACTATAAAGGAGCAGAGTGCGTATGTTATTGAAGTTAAGTTGGTATAAATTCAAATTAGAATGCTGTAACTTTGGGAAATTAAATATACTCCCCATGGTAAACACAAAGAAATTAGTTATAGCATATACTCAAAAGGAAATGAGAAATTAATTTAAATATTTCACTGCAAAAAAAATCAACTAAATACACAAAGAAGACAGTAATGAAAGAAATGAGAGACAAAATGCTATAAGACATATTAGAAAACTAATAGCAAAATGACAAAAATAAGTCCCTACTCATTAGTACTTTAATTCATTTAAATGTAAATGAATTAAACTCTCCAATTACAGACAGCGATTGACCTAATAAATTTAAAAATATAATCCAAATATATAGTATGTACAAGAGACTCACTTTAGGTCCAAAAACACTAATAGGTTAAAATTGAAAGGATAAAAAAAGACATTCCATGCAAATAGAAACCAAAAGAAAGCAGGAGAGACTGTACTATTAATATCCAGCAAAATAAACTCTGAATCAAAAAAGGCTAGAGACAAGGATAATACTATACTATTTATTATAAGTGAAGTAAGCCAGTCACAAAAAGCCAGATAGTTAATGATTCTATTTATATGAGGTACCAAGAGTAGACAAATTCATAGAGACAGAATGTAGAATCGTGGTTTACCAGGGACTAGGGGTAGAGGCAGATTGGAAGTTACCAATTAATGGACATAGACTTTTAGTTTTGCAACTGTAAAAGTGTTCTGGAGATGGATGGTAGTGATGGTTGTACAACAATATAAATATGCTTAATACCACTGGAATATATACTTAAAATAGTAAAGATGATAAATTTATGATATATATTTATTGTAATAGTAATAAATATTTAAAAATATTTTTAAAAAGCTAATATTAGGTAGATTTGTAATGTTTTGAGGAAGATTCATTGAGTTCCTCTCTATTTACCTTGGGAAAAGCATAATCACCTAGCCTTTTGAGAAAACAAACTCAACATAAAAAAATCTTGAACATTTTATTAAAACAACACTTACAATCTCTGGAATTATACTACATGATTATCTCAACTATTCAGAAAGCAGCTGCAAATCAGAAATTTATCAGAAAAATAATTAAAATTTAAATATAGAAAGGGATAGTGAGAAAGTATATGCAGCACATATAAAATTCTGGATGAAAAACAAAAAGAATTTAAAACCATTTTATTATTAATACCTAGTTATGCTAGAGAGAATGGAGGGACATTCTTTAGAGTGGAAAACTATAGAAAATGTATCTTCAGAAAAATAAGTAAAATAATGGTTGAATTTGCCTTAAGCCATCTGGAAAGGTTAGGGCCTGAATTTCTTTCTTTAACTAACTTATTTTGGAACTTGCTAAATTTGGAATAATGTTAGGTTTACAGACATATGTAAATTATTAAATATAAAACATAGAAAATATATCTAATACTACCTAAGTTATTAAACTATAATAAAAACACAACCATCAAAATTGCCTATTATATATAAAAGTCAAACAGAACTATACACATAAGACCATAATAATTGAGATTTAAAATTCAACTGATTTAAAACAATAAAATAAAATTGGTTAAAGAATAAACAAAATTCAACTGAGGCAAGAATTAGTAAAGACAGAGCTACAGATATTTATAGAGAATGGAGCCCAGACCTGTAAGAGACAATACAGTACAGTGTACTTTCTTCTACTGTTTAAATATTTTAATTGAAAAAAGTCTTATTACACATAATTATAAATCCTTGGGTCTACAAGTGGTTCATATCCACCAGAAAAAGAGGAAGTAGTGCACTTGAATCTTCTTATTTGGGTAGATCACAATATTGTATCCAAATAATTTTTATTTCATTAATGGTGAATCCTATTAAGAGACAAACAAAATATCTTGAAAGAAGAGAAGTTTGCAATATTAAGGCAATCAAAATTTTGTTTTCCAAAATATGACAGGTTTATGAACTCTATCTACAAACATTATATTTGAATAACTCCTTACCCTGGCAGGATCCCATTTGAGGTATTGGTGTCTGTGATACTTAAATGCAGAACAATACAATCCAGTGGTTTCTGTGCCTATCACTGACTCTTACAGTCATTCTAGATCTCAGAAAAGAGGAGAAGGGTGCCTTCAATACTTAACTGATAATTGAAGCTTTATGTTATTCTTCCCTCCCATTTACTCTTTGGAGACACACAATAAATTTAAGATATAGTCACTGTGGTCCACACCATTAACACCTAATTTTAGCTAGTTAAAACTAATAAAAATCATAGGACAGATCTTAGCATTTAATAATACTGGAAATGAACTAAACAGAAAATTGCATTATCAGAAGTAGTTCATATAATATATACTGGTAAATTTGACAGCTGCGGTGGATAGGAGAATAGTTTAGACTCAAATATTATGCCCGACTGGAATCTTCCTCATTTCATATTGTTATTAATTTATGGTCCAAATAAAAAGAATAGAGACCTACCTCAGTTCTCTTTTCCAGATTTGGTGTATGGTAAAGGATTTTGAATTGATACTTTGCTATTCCTTAAGAAAGTAAGTCTTTTGTGTTTTCAGTAAAGCATAACATGTTTTGTTTTGTTTTTAATCCAAATACATAAGAAACATAGCTGGAAAAAAAAAACACCTAAAACGGTCCAATCTTTCCTCTTTTTCTGAATCAGGAATGGGAGACTTCCAGATGAAGTGGGATGTTTTCAGGGGTAGGAGGGAATTTCTTTTTCTGATAGCCACATAATTCTGCTATTGCAAATGTCAGCAAAATGTAAGGAAAGGCTAATACTGCTCACTAGGGTGTATGTGTATGTGTGTGTGTGTATTATATATATATGCATATATTATATATATGCATATATATATATAATGCATTTCTAATTGCTGGATTTTATCAACAAAAGGTTTTTGAAAAATAAACACAAGAGACCCCTTTCTTTACCCTTAAATAACATAAGAAGGAAATTGATGGCAATATCATTGAGTATGATGGATACTAACTTATCCTAAGAACTGTCATGGTACATAAAACTAAGAACTGTAAAGGCAAAGGTGATGGTGCCACTTGGAATACTTCCAAGGAGATGTACCCATGTGTCCATGATAATGGTGTTTCTCACCAATGATTAATGCTAAAAAGATTATTTATTGGCATGCATCCCAAGAAATAAGGATAATAAATTGATAAGATCAGCAGATTGCAACTCAAAATCTCTCTTTACTCTTTAAAAATTCTTATCATTTTTCTTTTATGTAAAGCAACATTTATGTTTCTTAAATAACTTCATTTCACTGAAATCTTAATGACTCTCACTCACTTCCTCCCTTGCGTTGTATCATGGAGCACTTAGGTGTACTTTATTATTTAATCTTAGAGAGTTTATATTTGCTAATTCCTTCTTTCATGGAATATTAAAGTTAGAAAGACCTTCCAGATCAATTTATTGATCAAAAAACCAGGATTTTATAATTATGTGACTTGTTTAAAATCAAGTCATCAAATCTGAGCCCTAAAGTAGAATTTTATAATACTATGACCTGGATACTTTTTATTTT
This sequence comes from Mirza zaza, assembly GCA_008750895.1. Lineage (NCBI taxonomy): Eukaryota > Metazoa > Chordata > Mammalia > Primates > Cheirogaleidae > Mirza > Mirza zaza. The sequence continues at coordinate 53,649 of VSMD01109402.1, read as the reverse complement.
ATCTCTTGACAGATTTTATTTTACTCAGTTCGTTATAAATATATAAATGAAAACAGCTAAAATATGAGCTCCTTAATTAATGAGTTCTTTAAGTCTAATGCTGACCTAGTACCTGACACAGAATTGGATTCTATGTATATGTTCATTTATTCAACAAATATTTCTTAAATATCTAGTATGATTTAGGAACTGAATAAATGCTCACAGTGCAAAAATTTATTTCCCATCTATGCTAACTCTAAAACTTCTCCTCCAGTTCCAGAGTTTTAAGTACTGTTTATATGTCAATTGTTCCCAAATGCCTACCTCAAGCCCTGACTTCTCTACTGACTCCAGAGTCATATATCCAACTGTCTACTTAGCATATCCATATGGTTATCTAATAAAGATGTCAAATTTTACATTTGATTTCACTTGCCCCAAGACGTACTCTCCCAGTTGTCCCCATCTCAGTCAGTTCATCCAATTATTTAAGCAAAAATCATATGGGTACTTTTGAGTCCCCTGTGAACCCCAGCCTCTACTTATAATTCACCAGCAAGTCCTGAAAGTTTTATATTTACTGAGAAAGTACATGTCGTCTTTAGTCAAGTTGACTCACTTGAAACCCTGGCTCCACCATTTGTTACCTATATGACATTGCCCAGGTAATTAACTTCTGTACAATTCATTTTCCTATATAAAATTAAACTGATAATAATTTCTGTGTCATGAAATAATATATGTATTTAGTACAACTTTTGTGTTTTTTTTAAGGAGGTAGTTTTTCTTTGTTTTGTTTTGTTCTTTGATTTTTTAAGGAGACAGACTGAACAAAAGTTGATTAAAGAATGGCTATAGGGCTGAGCATGGTGGCTCACACCTGTAATCCCAGCAATTTGGAAGGCTGATGCAGGAGGATTACTTGAGGTCAGGAGTTTGAGACCAGCCTGGGTAGTGTAGCAAGACCCGATCTCTAACAACAACAACAAAAAATTTAAAATTAAAAATTAGCCCAGCATGGTTGTATTTGTGTGTAGTCCCAGCTACTTGGGAGGCTGAGACAAGAGGATCACTTGAGCCTAGGAGTTGTAGGTTATAATGAGCTATGATCATTCCACTGTACTGCAGCCTGGGTGACAGAGTGAAGCTCTATCTCTAAAAAAATAAAAAAATGGCTACAAAGATGAGGGAAAAGAAGAAGCCCAGAAATACTTCTGCCTTAGGCAAGTCTACGCCTTGGGCAAGTGAGTGATTGCTGGTAACTGATTCATCAAATTAAGTATCATAAGAAGGAGGATATATTTGAGGATAATGATGTTGAGTTTAATACGGTACATGTTGAATTGCCTGTGATATATTTTGGTGGAGGAGTCCAATAAACAGTTGGTATATATTTAGGATCACCATGTTGTACAACCTCAGGAAAAAAAAAAAACATTTCCACTGCAATCTATGTAAGTAGTGCTCCTATACTCAGGGATATTGTCTGGTGACAGAGAATTTTCATTTGGTGCCTGTTAATATTTGGCTGGTAATTAAAGCACTGAAAATACATTTGGTCATGTAGGGAACATATATACTATAATGTATACTATAATATACATACACATGTATACTATGTATACTATAATGAGATAGAGAGTTAAAAATGAAAGCCAGAGGAGTTTATCCATATTAAAAAAATAGGAAACATTAACCCATGAGAGAGACTAGTAGTAAAAATGATAATAGACATGAGGTTCAATATATAGTGCAACACATGTTCCAAAATACCAACTGGAGTGGCCACATCAATATTTAATTATCAGTCCTAGATAAATGAGAATTTCAGTAGTCTAATGGCTATTTACAATTTACTGCTTACAGATGAAGCAGGAAGGGTCAAATAACTGTGTTCAAATCTCAGTTTACTTTATGTTCTTTTGGAAGATAATGTTGATGATGATGGTGATGATTATGTTTAGTATGTCAGCACTCAGGCATGCAAGTAGCAGTCTTAAGTATGCCATGTGTAAATATGATTCATAGTTAACAAGTAGAGGAAATTGCCCTTATAAAATCAAATAACTTAATAAAATCAATACAGTTAAAAAGTTGGAAAACCTTGACTTGACCTAGGAGGATTAATTCCAAAGGCTCCCCACTCTATTATTCAGGAATTGTGAAAAGACATTTATAAATATATATAAAAGCCCATGTGATATGTAAGAAAGGTAGCTTATTTATAAGTAATGGCCATTTATAAAAATGTCACCTAAAATAAAAACTTAAGCTTGATCTTTAATTCACTTAATAATACCTATCCTGAATTTATTATCATTACACATCTGGTTTTTGCTTCAGAAAAGTTTTATATATTCCCTTTGATTCAGCAGCCAAGCATTCTAAGGACTATAATGACTTGTTTACTTTCAGAATTATGACTGTGTACAGAGTTGAAAAGGAGATAACAAGTGTTCAGTTTAACGATTGCTGAACTAGAAGTAACTAGAGATTTCATTGGTATTAAATTATGAATTAAGCATATAGCAAGATAAAAATTAAATTGCATCTTCTTTATTAAAAAGTAAATTTGCCAGTAAAATATTTTGAGTTTAGGGGAGGAAGTAAGCCCCTCTTGTCTGTTCACTAATGCCTTGAGAGAGAACTTCCAGCCTTAGGTAAAATAGTGACGTGTAAAGTTTGGCATTGCCACTCCTTCTGGAATCTTCTCTTTTTCATGTAATGTACACTAAGTACCCTTCAGGTGGTATGCTCATGAATAGCTCTTTGAGAGTCTTGTCTCATCGGTAGCATAGAGAAGATTCTCCACATGAGTTGGAAAACTACATTATAAACCTCTTCATGTAGAACTAGCACAAAGCCTGGACTACTATAAAAAGGTAAGAATTGCAGTTAGTTTAATTTCCCACCTAAAGCATTATTTGTCTTATTCTGTCCAGATGCATACATAATTTAAGATAAACTCTAAGTGAAAAAATCTATTATTTATGCCTCTGTAACTGATTTTCAGGCTAATAGTGCATAGCTTAGCATGTCTTCAAAATGACAACTATTTTGTCTACTAAACTGTGGGCACAAAAGGGACTGGATAATATATGCTACTGATTATATATTAGTTCACTTATGTGAATTCACAACCCTCACGTTGTCCTCTGTTCAATCTACAACCACCACCTTTGAATTTCTTAGATATGTTATATAATTTTTGCAATTGGATATCATTTGAATGGGATATGGATAAATGTACATATATCAGCAGAGTGAGAAATGATCACAAGCAGTATAAAAATCACACTTATCAGTAATGGAACATAAAAATGTCATTTCCTGGGTAGCAACATAGCTGCTAAAATTGCTCTGGGGAAGTAGCAGCAACGACAATTTCCTCTGACCTACAGGGTGGTCCAAATTTCTCTGGTTGAAATAATCTATGGCAAATGACTGATTATGAAATCAAAAAGAAATAACTTGTGTAGCAGTTAATATTATTCCTCAGTGGGATAAACTGATCAATCATAAATGTAGGAATATTTCAGGAACTTACATGAAAATGGTGAATAGGTTTCGATGTTAATTATATTTATTTTTCCTCACATCTAATTTATTTCTCTCATAAGAAAGATATAAATATATAAAAATATTTAGAAAGGTATAGCTATTTCCACAAATAAAAATAAATGCATTTTGTATTTTAGGTTCTGCCTAATCTTCTGCTATAAGGCAGAAGGTTTTTTCACCCTCCCTGCAGTCCCAGGTAAAAGCCAGGTCATACCCTTGAAAAAATATTTATATAATTTCTTTAGTATTTATTATAGAATACTTAACATATAACATCATTTTGTATCCTACTAATTGGTAACTTCTCTCTAGTTCAGTTATTTGCTAGATTTTTCTTCTTTCTTGCCAAGCAGCTAAGCATTTTACATTAGTTTTGAATTCTAACATGGATCCATGTATAGGAAGATTAATATTAATTAATGATTAAGAAACCTGTTTATGTGGAAAAAATGAACAGGGTTGGACCATGATTCTAGCTTTTTTTTTTTTCCTTGTGGAAGTGGAAGATTTAAGTACCAAAATGCCATGCCACATAACACCAAGGGGACCCAGGCTGTTGTTAGGGATGTCCTCACCTATTATTTCTTGTGTGCAGTTTGTTTCAGGAAATGACGGTTGGCCTCAGGCAGTTAGAATGGCAAATGGAAGTGGCATACTTTTAATCATTAGGAAATATTAAATTCTAAAGATTATGTTAATTATTCTAATGAAATAGTTGATGTTTTCTGTAGTAGCATATCAAATCCCTCTTTTGAAACAGATTGAGGAGATAGAAACTGTTATTTCCAGTAGAGATTACAAAAACAAATTTTATTTTTTTCTGAATATTTAAAAAAGTAATTATTTTTGGAGGAAAAAAACAACTGCACTTTTATTGGCTTACATATTTGTAGTTCGCTCTGTCTAGCCCATCCTTGCTTGGCTGATCTTTTAAAGCAATATAAAGTAATGAGTTAAGTTATGACTAAAGCAAAGATGAAATGACAAAGTTCTATTCAACTAGAAATAAATTCAACCAACACTTAGTCCTATCAAAGTTACCAAAGTCTCATCTCCCATAGATCTGTTCTAATATGTACATATTTTAGAGAAGTTTTGATTAAGGTAGAGGTAGAGTAATGATACATACAGTAGAGTCAACCTTCTTTCCAAAAAGTTTGCCAACTGGGTTGATTTTAAATGATCTTGCTAGCCAATAGGCACATTTAATCTTATTGCCTGCCCAGTATAGACAAAGGAAATTATTTTTTGTTTTCTCTCTGATAGACTTTTTTTTTAAAAGAGCATTTGAACAAAATAAGTATATACTCTACATTTATGACCAAAAATAAATATATCATCTTATCATAGGATGTGAAACTGTAAAGAAAAGAGTATTTTATCATCCTCTATTTTCCCATTTTTTTTCACTAGCAAGGTATCTCAGTTAAGTAATTTATTCTCCTTGGAAGAATCCAAATCCCTATAAACAAAATGAATAAAAGTGTACAAAAGCAGGAGACATATTTTTCTACTTAACTTACTAAGAGAAAGTTAAGTTACAAGAAAGATTTGTGATTCTGTGCTTGGTTTATTTTCACTCAATATAATGTTTTTCAGTTACATCCATATTGTTGCAGTTGGCAATATTTCATTCCTTTTTGTGGCTATATAACAGTCCACTGTGTATATATACCACAATTTCTTTATCCATTCATCCATTGATAAACACTTAGGTTGATTACAAATCTTGGCTACTGCGAATAGTGCTGTACTAAACATGAAGTGTAGATATCTTTCCAATAAACTGAATTCCCTTCTTATGGATATATAACTAGCAGTGAGATTGCTGGGTCATATGGTAGTTCTAGTTTTAGTTTTATGAGGACCTCCATACTGTTTTCCATAATGGTTGCACTAATTTACATTCCCATCAACAATGTCTGAGCATTCTCTTTTCTCCACACCCTAGCAAGCATTTGTTATTGCCTGTCTTTTTGATAAAAACCATTTTAACTGGGATGAGATATCTCATTGTAGTTTTGATTTGCATTTCTCTGATGACTAATGATGTGGAGCATTTTTTTCATATACCTGTTGGCCATTTGTTTATTTTTTTTGAAAAATGTCTATTCACATATTTTGTCCATTTTTGGGGGGGAACAGAGTCTCACTCTGTCGCCCCAACCTAGCTAGAGCACAGCATTTCATCATAACTCACTGCAACTTCAGACATTTAGGCTCAAGCGATCCCCCTGCCTCGGCCTCCTGAGTACTAGGACTACAGATGGGGATAATTTGATTTTTTCCTATTGAGTTGTCAGAGGTCCTTATATATTCTAGTTATTAATCTCTTGTCAGATGGGCAGTTATAAATATTTTCTCCCATGCTGTGAGTTGTCTCTTCACTTTGTTTCCTTAGCTGTGCAGAAGCTTTTCAGATTGATGTGATCCTATGTCAAATTTTGCTTTGGTTGCCTGTGCTTTGGGGGTATTACTCAAGAAGTCCTTGCTCAGACCAATGTCCTAAAACATTTCTCCAATGTTTTCTTTTAGTAGTTTCATAATTTCAGGTCTTAGATTTCAGTCTTTAATCCATATGATTTGATTTTTGTATATGGTGAGAGATAAGAGTCTAGTTTTTTTTTTGTTTTTTTTTTCCTAGCTGTATCTGGGCTTTACAAAAGTATCTTTCATATTATGCAACCATTCTCTAATTTTACCTGTCTGTGTCCCTTGCATTGGCATCATATTAAATTATTTAGTCTTGAATGATTTCATGAAATAGATGTGCTACTCTATTTCCTAGTAACCAAATATTGGAAAGAAGAATACTCTATTATACATATTTATCTTTTTCAGACAGTCTTTGCCACATTTTGATACTAATTCACAAAGAGAATTTTACACTTAGAAGGAACTCAAAACCTTAAAACTCTGTTCTCTTTCTCCATCATTTAAAGGAAACCTATCTGTTTCTGGCTATTTTTTTTGGTCAGAAATGTAAATGCATCTTATACAAACAAACAAACACCTGCACTCACAAACAAAACATTTATTTGGTATTTAATTTGAATTATACCTCATAGTTATAGAGTTAAGTCAAAAGGCAAAGACAATCATAATGTACTCTTTGCTCTACTTATCCAATTTTCCAAATATAATGAAGTTTTCATCTGTATATAGTAGAGAATTTGCTTTAAAAATTAGATAATACACAATGATTATTTCTTAAGGGAATTGAAGACAAATGAAAAGTAATGCAATATTTTTGAATTGGCTTTTCCTCAAGGAATACTCCATAGATCTGGGTAACAATGTTACACAAACTATGAATCTGAAACAGATATGCTTCCATCATCACCATCTGTACTGAATTTATATTTTTGTATCCAAGGGAAGAGGGTGTGTCAGAAAATGTGATTAAAGTATATAGTCATTCATTCATAGCCCAGAACTTTAAGCACAATTGTAAAAAAAAAAAAAAACTGCTTCCTCACTAAAATATCACATCATACCAAATTATCTTTACATCCTATCCTGATGGAAAGCTAAAACTGTGTCTCAGTAGTTGTACAATAGGAGCAGTGAGGCTTAGCAAGGCTGTCTAAAATAGGATGGTTCCAATTTGTCATCAGAAGACATGGGACAACACTGTGCTTTAGGTGAGCGGATCACAACAGTAAAAATATTATATAATAAAAATCACAGAACACCTCCCCAAGAAAAATTGTCATTAAATAAATGACCATATCAGCCAGGAACAATGGCTGGCACCTGTAACTGTAATCCCAGCTACTCATGAGGCTGAGGCGAGAGGACCCCTTGATCCCAGGAGCTCAAGGCTGCAGTGAGTTATGGTTTCTCCATTGCACACCAGTCTGGGTGACAGAAGGAGACCCTGTCTCTAAAAATAAATAGATAGATAAATACTAAAAAAAAATCATAAAAATATGACATTATTCTTCAGGGTACATGCACTTGCTAGTTAACAATACACAAAAGAGTCATTCAGGAATGTTCCTGAAGCTTTTGCAAGCTTCCTTCCAGTATGAGAAAGGCAACTTTTATGGAAGCCCCAGGAAATACCATTATGATGACTAATTTTATGTATCAACTTCACTGGGCCATAAGATGCTAAAATACTTGCTCAGATATTATTATGGAAATTTCTGTGATGGTATTTTAGAATGAGATTTTAACATTGAAATCAATAGACTGAATAAAGCATGTCACTGCCCCAATGTGAATGGGTCTCATCCAATCAGTTGAAGGCCTGAATGGAACAAAAAGGCTATTTCTTCCCAAGCAAAAGAGAATCTCTCCTGCATGGAACTAAAATATCAGCTTTCCTGGGTCTTGAACCTGCTGGTCTTCACACTGAAACTACACCATAGGCTCCCCTGGGTCTCCAGCTTGCTGACTCACCACCTTGGGACTTGTCAGTCTTCATAATTGCATGAGCCAAATCCTTATAATTAATCTCTTTATATATGTATATTGTGTGTGTGTCTATATGTCTTATTGGTTTTTTTTTTCACATTTTTCCCCCCCTCTGGAGAATACTAATACAGCCAGAACATTGGTTTCCTCTACCATTCGTTTCTGTCAAACACTTGAAAAGCCTCAAAGACTTTTACATTTTTTTGGTCCTATGATACCATGACACTAGGATTGACTAATACAAAACATAGGTGATCTAAATAATGCAAACACAAGTTTCTGTGGTATAGAGATGGTATGAGCATGTGTCCCTAGCAGCTTCTCCCAATTCCCTTTCTGCTCTCTGTCAACCTGTTGTCAGAAATAAAAATGCTGTAACCTGTGATCACAGAGCCTTGAAGTAATGTCATCCTATAATTATGATTCAATATCTAATTTCCCATTTATACAGTTACTATAAAAGTGACCAATTGAAGCAAAGCTTTGGTGCACCTGGATTCTCCACTATGTCACCCATTTTTTAAAAGTAAATATGATAAATATAGGTAGAATTATTTTCAGTAAATAAACATATTTGCACACAAATATTTGGTCTTTGCCATCATCAAAATATTGTCCAACTTAAAGTGTTTCTTTTATCGCTCCATTTGAGAGTAAAATGTGTTTCCTGATCTGTGTGTGACTTAACCAAAGTGACTGAAATGCTTATTTTTCTACTTCTTTGAAATGGTCAGATTTTACTTTAAATATTATATGTTATAGTATTTTTATATCTATGTCAATTCTTACCTTTTTTGAAAGAAGAGATTGTAAATGTATATAATAATTCCATATTTAATTATGCACATAGATTGAACAAGAGTCATATTGATTTTAGTGTGTCTTTTGTTTTTATTTCAGCATATCATAGAGTACAAATGTTTATGTTACATATATTGCCTTTGCCCCGCCCGAGTCAGAGTTTCAAGTGTATCTATCCCCCAGACAGTTTGCACTGCACCCATTAGGTGTGAATATACCCATCCCTTCCTCCCCCCTCCCACCTGCCTGACACCCGATAAATTTTACGACTATATGTGCACATAAGTGTTGATCAATTAATACCAATTTGATGGTGAATACATGTAGTGCTTTTTTTCCATTCTTGTGATACTTCACTTAGTAGAATGAGCTCCAGCTTTATCCAGGATAATACAAGAGGTGCTAGATTACCATTTTTTTTGTGTGGCTGAGTAGAACTCTATGGTATACATATATCACATTTTATTAATCCACTTTGAAGAAGAGAGAGAGTAATGTATGTAGGAAGTGGAGCTCAGTTCACTTGAACAAACACTTATATGATGCTTCCTTTGCATCTTTAACTCTTAGGAATTATGGAATCAAAGGTTCCTACTTGGAGAAGCCAAGAGGATCGTGAAGAAAGCACACACAGATTTTAAGAACTTTCCTAGAAATACGTAAGAGTATCATTAGACCACAGAGAAGGTTCACCTAAAACAGAGGCCTCGATGAAGGAGTGAAAGACAAATAGATTGAGTCTTGAATAAGGAACTGTGTATTGGCTAAAAAAGAGTTGGGATAGATGAATTTTGTTGGCAGAAGAAACACCACAGCTGATGCAAGGACCATAAGAATTCATGATATATGAAGCAAAAACAGTTTAACATTGGTGTACCGTAAGGAGAGGTAAAGAAAGCAGTAGACTATGAATATGGTGTGATGAGTATTTTTTTTCTATTCATATAATGTGAAATATCAATAGTCCTATGTCATAGGGAATAGAATGAAAAACATGTTGATGCAGGCAGAAATTAGATAAAGACAAGATGACCTTTAAAAACCATGTTTACTGAGATATTATTGAGTATAAAAATGCTACATGTTTACATTCTACTATTTGACAAGTTTTGCCATATGAATCACTTGTAGAACCATCACCACTCTCAAGACACTGAACATACCCATCGCCCAAAAGTTTCCACATGCCCCTGTGCAATCCCTCCCTTTCAACTCTTTCTTCCACCACTTCCTCATCGCCCAGGAAACCACTGATTTGCTTTCTGTCACTATAGATTCATATGCATTCTCTAGAGTTTCAGGTAAATAATATCATGCCACATGCGCCCTTCTTTTGTATCGCTGATTTTGCTCAGCATAATTATAATATGGTTACCACAATTCATCTATCCATTTACCTTTCAATGGTTATTTAAAGTTCAAGGCTATTATTAATACAAATTAAGCTGCTAGGAGCATTCATGTACCAGTATTTATGTGGATACATGTAATTAACTAATGAGGTTGAACATTTTCTCAGTGTTCATTTGTTTTCCCCATATCTTCCCTAGTTAACTGTTCAAATCCTCTGGAAATTTATGATTGGGTTCTTTGTTGTCTTATTTTTGAATATTATCTGTGTATATATCCATTATATATCTTCTTTAAAAATTTCAGAGTATTAAGGGGGTACAAATGTTTTAGTTACATAAATCGCCTTTGTATAGTTTGAGTGAAAGTTATAAGTGTGCCCATCCTCCAGACAGCGTGCCTTGCCTTAAGCAATCCTCCCACCTTGGAATTCCAGAGTACTAGGATTACAGGTATGAGCCACTTTGCAAATTCTCCCAGCAAATTTTATAGTTTTTGTCCATTCATTGTCATATTTATGTCAGAATTTTATAGTTTGATTCAGTTTTACATGGTATTTTTTTGAATTTTAATTTTCAATGGTCTGTTGCAAGTATATAGACATACAATTGGTTTTTTGTATAATGATCTTGTATCCTGATAAACTCAATTATTAGCTCTACTTGCTTTTCTATAGGTTCTATAAACTTTTCCAAATAAAATATTAATAACATTGCTATTTTTTCATTGCAAACAAGATGCTTTCTATTTTTTTCTTGCCTTATTTTGATGCCTAGAACAACTAGTAGAATGGTAGATATAGTGAGAAAAGACATCCTAGTCTTTTTTCCAAATTGTAAGGGGAAGGCATTCAGTCTTTCACCATCACATGAGATGTTAGCTTCATGAGAGCTTAAGGGGAGGTTTTCATTTTTCTTTTCCTTTGTGTGCATCTGTGTATGTCTATCAGAAATGGACTTTGGATTTTAATAAATGCATTTTTGTGAATGTATAGAAAGGATCTTTTACTCTTGATTTGTTAAAATGCCTTAACTGATTTCAAATATAAACCAATATATTATTTCTTGAAAAAAATTTCCTTATATAACGCATGGAGGAGAGAAGAGAAATGTTTCCTATTACAATAAAAAAGAACAGTTTAACCCACATCATCTTCAAGATAAAGTAAAATTAACTTGAAATCTTAAAGTTAAGAATAGACATAGTTATAAGGAAATAATTAAGTTGCTACTATATTGAATGAGTTTTAATTTTTCAGGTCCAGGGCACTTAATTTATAATTATAGAAAATCAGAGATGGTGAATATTGTAGGTTGGATTTTCTAGGGAGCAGACACGAGACTGAGAATAATATTCAGAGACTCATTAGGGAGCATTTTAAGATTAGTACCTGCTGTGGAAGAGAGGGAGGCAGAATCAGGTGGAGGAATTATTAATAGCTGGTTCTCCCAAGGCCTCAGAAGATTTTCCAGGGAGCTGTGAAGCTGAGAGAGTCCTTCAGAATTGCCCCTGTTTGGGTTTGTGTGCAGACATTTAGGCTTTTATATCCCTACAGCAACTAGTCAGTAGAAACACACTGCCCCTGGAAATGGGGGCATGGCTTTGGACTAGTTTTCCCCCTTCAGCTGAAGGCAATTCTGAAAGAGAAGCTGAAAGTTGCAGCTGTCATCTGGTTGCACTCCTGACCATTGGCATAATAAGTTCTTTGTTCCCAAAGGGGGATTGTGGGCATTTCAACAGTGTTTGCAACACTGGCAGACCAGAAATGACTCAGCCTTCAAATGCAGAACACTGTAATTCAATGGACAGAAAGCCTGGCAAGATTATGAAATGGACCATGAACTAATATTTTATGATGATTTAACATCAATGTTCAATTTCTATGAGTTGTCTTTGATTCATTTTAAAAAAATCAAATTAACCTAGTTTCTTTTGGAAAGACTTTTATTAGAAAAATGGCATATATAGCTCATGTTCATTTCAGCAAGGTATTTCATAAAGTAAATTATGACCAACTATTGGATCAGGAGTAATCTCAGATGAATGATGATACAGTTGCAAAGAGTCAAAGTTAGTTGACTGATTATGCTCAACTCATGTTGACAAATGAATCTTGGCAACCTTGACTCTCTCTCTTTCTCATGCCAATCAGATTTACAGAGAAGTGAAATGAGGAAGGATCTCTAGCTTATTTGACAACAGAACCAAAATTATCATAAGGGTTACAAGTACTTACAAACTGACAATGAATTTCATAGCTAATTAAGATTCTGCATTGTATAATAAAATATTAGAATCATGTTTATTTTGCTTGGAAAAATATATATACATATATCCCTAATTCTGAGAGAATCTTTGTACTATTATATAATAGTCAACACTTATTATGAGGTTATAGTCAACAGGTTAATTACCACAAAAATGGTGACTAAAATTAACCTGCTATCATAAATATAGTTCCAACTTTAAATAAATATGCAGTTTTCTGTAGAAATATTCTAGTAAATTTAATGCTCTAAAATATTATATTGTCAGATTGATGAATAAATCACCTTTGGAATTATTTAAACATTTTTTAATTTTATAGAAAACATATTGCATATTTAAGAAAACATCTGGAAACTCAGGTTAATAATAAAAAATATAAGAAATGTATGGGTTTAACCTAATTTTATGATATCTAAAATGTAAACATTTTCTAAATCTCTTTTGTTTCTCTCTAAGCAAAATTAATAAAGAACGTAGTGCTTTGACTTCTCAAAAATATTTGTTCAGAGCTGCTTTGCTTACAGTTTCTCTGTAAGTACTCCTGCAATTAAAATATATATTTTCACTACAACTTTTTAATAAAAGTTGCATTAAAAATATTTGGAGTACACATGGAAGCACATATATTTTCTTATTAAGGTGACTGCTCATTGGTACCATAATATCTACTCCCTGTTTGCTCTTCAGTAGCAAACTATAATAGCTGGTATATTGTTCTGCAGCTAAAGCATAACTTTTATCATGCACACTTGTAGCTCCAAGAGTTGGCAGATATAATCTATGGAGTTTCTTCGAATTCTCCATCAAGAAAAACAAAAAACAAAAAACGATGCTTTTCTTCTTGTGCTTCTGTTATGCTGCCAGGAATACATATTTGATGGCTGGATAGCCAGCAACCTTTTATTTTGGGGGGGACCAGGAACCTATGGTTCTGATGAATGTGGATTGAACACACCATCCCTGTACCAGTTACTTCTGGAATTCACTGACTAGGAAAAGAAATAAATTTCATATCAGTCATTTTTACTTTCTTTTGAATTTTTTCTATAAAGACAACTAAACTATGCTATGAAATAAATGTAAATTTCTACTTTTAGGTTAAATAATCATATATGTTAAAATCCACAGCAATTTAAATTAAAAAAAGACTAGGGCTTTAGTTGAGCAAAAATTTTCTCAATGAGTTAATAATAACACAAAAATGCTCTCTTAGCTTATTGGAATATAAGTTCATTGGTATGTAAAACAGACATTTATGTTTTCTTCCCATCACATGGTTATACCCTGGAGATTTCTAAGTGCCACAGATTTCTGATTTTAGTGCATCTAATCACAGCCAGACAAGTTAGGGTATATCCATATGATATATTTAAACTAGAAATAGCGAAGAGAGTACTTACATCTCTTTTTCTAGTTGTAGTTCTGGGGAAATATAAAAACTAAGAACTGCTGTGAACTATTCCAGAGCTCTAGCCTTCTCCAAAATGCTGGATATAAGAAAGAAGTTCATTTACACAGAAGCCAGAGAAGAGTCCCAGTTGTGTTCAATTCCTGCTACCACAATTCCCCAATGTTGGCACCCCAACCCTCCCTGTGAGCCAATATATCCTCATTTTACTTTTCTTTTCACCAAACTTAGTTAGAATTTGGCATACAAAAGTATACCAACTCATCAAATATATGACAGTCTGTCACACATAATAGAACCATAATTTGTACACAAATGAGAGAACTATGAACAATGGCTAAACATTACCAAGAAGTATCAGCACAACATTCAAATATAAAATATTGGCATTATATTTACAATAAAAGAAGAATGCACTGCTTTGTGAAATAGCCAATATGCTCATACAATATATGTTCCACAAGGAAACTCCATGGCTACCCATGAGGGATTATGTAGAGAGAACTTCCCATGGTAGAAGTTCATCTAGCTAGAGATGCTCTAAGTTTCCTTTAAGTAGGATACTATGAGTTTTACTTCTGTATGCTTAATGTCAAGCACAGAATCAGGGACTCAATAAATGTTTTCTTGAATGGAATAAATGAATATATGTTCTTTTCAAACTTTTAATTATGCCTGAACATCTCAGCAAATTAGAATATACTGTAAATGGAACTCCTTGATATTCAGAAGGTACGGGAAACTCCCAAGACATTATTCTTCACTCAAACTGGACATTTATCGACATTACAATTTACATCTTTTCTATGTTGTATATTCATGAACAAATTATTGTTGTTATAGTTATTTTTTAATAAGTTTATCTTTTAACTTTTATACTAGAAAACTGGTATGATCATATGTTGATCAGTCCTAGGGACCAAGTTCAGGGATATTATAAAAACAGAATAAGGCGATGCCTGTTCTATTGACATTTGGTCAACAGCATCAAGTGCAGCATTATTATCCGTGGCTAAATTAGTTCCTTTAGGCTACTATAACAAAATGTCATAGACTGAGTAATTTATTAACATTAGAAATGGATTGCTTATAGTTCTGGAGATTGGAAAGTCCAAGATCAAGGTGCCAGCAGATTCAGTGTCTGGTGAGGGCTCATTATCTGCTTCATTGTTGGCATCTTCTTGCTGCATCCTCACATGGCAGAGGAGCAAACAAGCTCCTTTGGGTCTCTTTTATAAGAGCATGAATCCCACTTGTGAGGGCAGAGCCCTCATGATCTAATCACCTCCCAAAGACTCTGCCTCTTAATATTAATACCACCCTGTCAGGGATTAAATCTCAATATATGAATTTTGGAGAGATGCTCACATTCAGACCATAGCAATGGACATACAAACATATATTACATATGGCACTAGAGCCTAACCAAGATTTATTATCAGTAGTTTTTAAGTACTGATTAATATTACAATTAATATTGATTTCACTGTCCTACTTTCTTGCCTATTCGTCTTCATTATAAGAATAAAAAGAAAAAAATTAGTAACTTTTAGTAATGTAAACCAAGTTGGTGCCATCTGTCCGCATTTTTCATGCTTATACAGAACATGCTTATTATGTTCTTAAAAGAATCAATGAGAAGTTACCAACTCTATGTTTGTAAAGCAACTAGCTTTTTATAGGAACCCTGTTTCACAAAGGAAAAGGAGATTTATGGTGAATTCAGGTGGACTGAGAGAAGGAACATTTTCTCAGGAGTGACCTGCAACCATCAAAAGTCATTTCACAGTAGCCATGATACCCAGACTGCAACAGAAATGAATATTCACACATTGTTCTCATCCCATACTCAATGCCAAATTTATGAAATTATATTGTGTCTCGAGGAAAATGTTATTTTCACCTGAAAACACACTTCATAAAATCTACATTTTGCTAATATCCAGTCTTTCTCTTTCCTCTTTTCTTAGTGCATGATAAGTAAAGCTCACCTAAACAAAATCCTAAGAGATGTTATTTTTTGTATTAGGTAGTCTTCTTGAAAAATGCCTTTCTGAGGAGAAACATTTGCTACTGGCAAAAAAGAATCACTCTGTTATCTATATTTTTATTTTATAACGCTACTTAAAATATAAAATCTTATTTGGACCAGGAATTATTTCTGTTTAACTACTATGATTTTTTTTTTTTTTTTTTTTTTTTTTTAAGATTCATTCTCCATTGAGTTCATCTCAGGAAAGGAATGATATGAAGTTCAGCCAGCACTAACAGCTTGTTGACTGCCAACTCTCACTTAACCTGTTCTGTTAATTTAATACAATAGAAAGCAGCTGATTATAATAGGACTTATTTATTTTTTTTTTACTATTTAACCTTCAAATATCAGGACATATTTCTTTTTCTGTTTTTTCCCCAATCACACGATCAGCTTATCAGAAGAAAAATAGGTTCTTAGAGTACAGGGCATAATTTAATGTATAATCGTTAAATATTACTTAAATTGGTAACTATATCATAGTTGACCTTTTCAGAGTGACGTGATGTTTAAAAATCTAGTCATTTGAGAATAATTAACAGCCATGCAATAGGTTGTAAGATGTTTAATAGACTTACATTTCAGAGGTTGTCATGTTCTTTAAAATAAATTTATTGTTTGAAACTGACAGTCAGATATCTAACTACTCTTGGTTGCTTGTTTAATGTTTATTTTTAAAAAGTACTGGCTGGTTTTCGCTAGGCTTTAAGCTCTGCTAAATGACTATTAAAATATAATTTGTAGTTTATTACCCAATCCTGAAAATAAGACAAAACAAAACAACAATCACACATTGTAGTCTATTTTTCCAATGGAAAATCTTCCGTATAGTTTAAAAGACCAGTAACATCAATTATGTTCTCTGTATTCTGTATAATATACATGTATTAATGTACATGTATATTAATAACATGGTAATGGTATTCTGTATACAACACAATGACACTTGTTTATCTATCTTAATTAGCTCCTAATCTTGGGTTCCATTTGCACCCTTGTGGTATGAAGCCACTATATATTATTAGACTAAGAAAGAGACTGTTTTCACAGAAAATTAAGATAACATATTTGGACAACTAACCAGATTAGCAAAGATTTATTTAAGTTATCTCAAATATAGGGATAATTTTTTTTAAAGTACAAACTTAAGCTGAATTATTTAAATAACCTCTCAACATCAGCTTTACTGTTTCTTGGCGTGTGACCTAACAAGCAAGTAGCTTAGTTATGTTGACATTCTGGAGACACAAGTAAATCGTAAAATGTAAGGGGGATCTGATGCTACATGAAATGCAAGGATAATTTCTTGCATATGTTTTTCAGTACAAGGTGCATAAAAGCTTATTAAATAAATGCAATTCAATTAATTGCATATCAAGTATTACCTAACCATTCAATCATATCAAATATATGAATTTGGGATACTAAGGAAAGATGTGTAAAAACAACCCAACTCTCCAATGCTAGTCAATCTCCTGTATCAAAAACACATTATTAATTAGAGACAGGAAGGGATAGTGTTACCCATATCATTAAATTTTTTTCCGGCTTTATTTTCTCAACTTCTTAAAAGAAATAAAGCTGGCAACATCTATCGCTAAGAGGAGATATATAACTTTTTTTTTTCCCCCAAGAAATTAATTTGCTTGAAACTAAGTCAAGATTACCTCAGGGTGACTCCCAACTATCAAAATGAATCAAAATGGACACACAGATTTATCAGTTTCTATAAATATGTCTGTACAGCTTATGTTTTGCATATTATTTTTTCTTCAGCTGTGGTTTATTCTTCTATCTCGTTATCCCCTAAAATAATTGAACAAAGAAGAATCAGTAGATTTGTTTTATTGTGTTTTGTTGAGGGAAGGTGGTTAACAGTATGCAAAAGATAAGTAGTTATGTTGTTTTGTATTTAGAGGCATTTTGCATGCAGCTGTGAACAATTGTATCCATACCAAATAGTTTGTTGAGTTATCATTCAAGAAGGAGTTTATTAGCCAGAACATATTTAGTAACATAAATCTTGAAATTAGCAGTAAAATCACATGGAGTCTTTTGGAAGCATTTAACTCAAAACGATAGCACTCTATTTTACAAACTGCCATTTTGGAAACCAGAGCAATACACTTTCATAAAAGTGTCTTTTCAGATGACAAACGTAGGAAATGCAGGTTCAAGTTCACATAAATGCCTAAATTCAAAGGATTACAGGAGAAATTTGGATAATTACATGTTCTAATTTTCAGTTATTTAATAAAAACATGACATTCAGCAACACTCTTATTGAACAACTAAGTTAACCCTAAAGAACATAAAAATAAGAGAGATGATCTTTGATTTGGATTTCACCAAGGCTTATCCATAACAATCAATAATAACAAAAGGGTAAATTAGTTATTACAATAATAATAATAATAATCATGTGTCTTTGGGAAGTGGAATAAGCTTAATCATTCCTTGTTTATTTGTTTGAAATGTCACAATATATTAGACTTATTTTTGAAAGGCAGGCATAAGCCTACGACAAAATACCATTCTATGTATGAAAGGGTACTCAACAAAAAACATGTCCTGCTCAGATATGAAGCTACCCACATTCTTTACATATGACTTTTAGATTGAATAGTCTCATTTTTTCTGGAGAAATTTCAAAGCATTTGGTTGTGGAGTTCTGTACCATATTACCTATCTCAAATCATAAAATCCCTAAATTCTGAAACATATTAGGTCTGAGTTTCAGAATGGGATTGTGAACTAGTATTTTATTGACTTCCTCCTCTGTTAGGTTTTATTCTACTGAAATGATACCTTCTCAAAATAATTTTTCACACTATTGTCTCAGATGGTGGTACAGACCACTTTTATTTCAAGGTTATGTCAAAACAAGTTGTCTCCTCTAAAATAAAAGTAAAGTATATTTAAATTGCATTTATATCTTATTATCTAACTACCACTCTATTAGATTTGAAGAAAAAATACTGAATGTCAGTATAACCAAACTTTGCCTGACAAAACAAATATTTTATGTAACTAGCATGTACAGATTCAGTCTAATAATTGTGTTCTTAATGGACGTCATTATTTAGCATAATTATAAATCCACGAACATAACCCTAAATAGTATGTCTTTCCTAAGAATAATGAATGTATTTCATACATGACACAGCCGCTAATACGGTCTTCTTCCTTTTAACAGCAATGCTTAATTGTTAAAGACCATTGTATTTTTCTTTGGTTTTCAAGTATAATACATGGGATACAGATGAATTTTTTATCATCTTATTTAAAACAGTCAAAATCCCTAATTTTGCTGATCACATTTTCAGCAAGATAATATGGAATGCTTATATTAATCTTGTTTATAAAATGTTCTTTATTATTGTGCTCTGTCAATAATTATTGCATTGTATCATACATGCAATTATAATTGATGGGCATTTTTATCATTTTACTTGCTATAGACATGCTTGGAGATAATGGAACCAAAAATATGAGGCTGACTTAATTGCCTACTTATTGCAAAGAGGACAGCTGCCCCGCAGAGAAGTCCAAATCTACGGCAGACACTGCTTAAATGATATATTTACATTAAAATACTTAGATTCAGGAGTTGTTTGTTACAATAGTACAGTCTATGTTAATCCTATCAATGTTTGTCTGTACAGTTGCAACAGATGATGGAATAACAAATATAGGATAAATATGCAGATTGCAATTAGAAAAATGAGACACAATTACCAATTTTCAGAAATGTTTGAGAGTTTGAACATTTATTAGTGTCATGTTTGTCATCTTGATGGACTTAGGAGTTAGATAAAACCTGTTTGTTTGGAGCTGCTTTTGTGTTGTACTCCTTTGGAAGAAGAATTCTACTTCATATACTATCTACAGTTGATGAACGGATGACCTTTCTAGCTTTACAAGAATGGTGTTAATGGCATGGGGTTTTGCTTTATATTTTAAAAGAATAAATGTTTTTGTAAGCTGCACAAACAGAAGCAATACAAATCCTTTCTCTCTCATTTATAATACATAAAAATAATCTTAAGTATTTTTGATAGGGGAAGTTAAGTACAGGAGATATTTTAATTTTTTTTTAGTTTAAGTTTATAATCTATTGCTTATATTTATAAATATTTATTATAAACTACTGCAAGATAGATATCTTATATTTCTTTTATACAATCTTCACCCCATGCATAAAACTGAGCTAAGTAGAATGAGCTAAGTAAATAACTGAGCTTATTTAACTTAACTGAGCTAATTAAATACTATATACATAGTATTTAGTGATAATGAACTGCAATATCTTTTATCTGGAGGAGCAATTAGAAGTCTTTTAGTCCAACATCCCACCCAATACAGATATCTCTTCTAGCTTTTTAAATACCACCAGTGCTAGAGAGTTCCTGAGTCCCAGGAACTTGGATTATTTTTTACAGAAAAAAGATTGTTCAGTTAAGTAAAGACCTTGTCCTAACATAGAGACAAAAAAATAGCACCTCAAAACGCTTGTCAGTTGGTCCTCAATTCGTAGAGCATTGCAGTGTTTTTTCTGCTTTCCACTGATAAAGTTTCAAATATTTGAAAACTCTTAATGTGGCCCCTCTTAGTCTTTTATTGATATCTTGTAACTAACTGATCAAGAGTGCAAACTCTGGACTCAGAAAGGAGTTCAAATTCTAACAGTATCATTGACTGACTAAGGATATTTGGGCATGCAAGTTTCATATAAGATAAACAGGACTAATAAGATCACCTAACTTTATGAGGCTATTTTGAGATTTTTTTAAAGCTATTTATATTAGGTACTAACCTGACACAAAGTGGGTGCCTAATAAATTTTAAAATTATTTTAAAGCATCCTTAGTTAATACCTGATATAATATGAACGTCATATATTTCCCTCAAATAAGCTCTTTTGTGACATGTAAGTTGTGTTATAATGATTTTGTCTGCACTCTGAGGATGGAATTTCCATACTGTTTCCAATTGTTAGAAATTTAGCTTTTGTTCAGTGCTGTTGAAATCAAACAGAACACTAAGCTCAAAGACTGAGCATGTAAAATAAGTGGAGTCAATCTCTTATTAATTTATCAAATTTCTCCACTTAATTGTGCTGCTTAAAATACTTCTACATAGCAATGAGTGCTGAATATTGTTCAAAGCAAGTTAAAGAGAAGTTTCGCTTTCCAAGAGACTGTAATCTACAGTATATTTCTAAAATGGGACATAGTAATTTCAATGATTTCAACTTGATTTATGACAAGGTTGATACAACAGAGCAGTATGCAAGGATGATCTTTTACTAAATGATGTTGGTCAATTCAATAACCATAAAGAAAAATGAAAACTTGATGCTTAACTTCACACCATGCCTCATATACAAATCACAGACCATAATTAAAAAAAGATTTATGAATTTAAGTACAATAAAACTAAAATATTTACTTCATCAATAACGCAATAATACTATTAAGGGAGTGAAAAACAAAGTCTCAAAATGGAAGCAGCTTCAATGATAACAACTAACAAAAGGAATGTTTAAAGAATTTTAACAATTCAATAAGAACAAAAAAACAATTTAAACCAAAAAGGGAAAAACTGGCTTAAAGACTTTAATGGAAACCTCACAAACTTAAGGATTTGCATGGCCAATTGACATTTGAAAAGTTGTCAACCTCATCAATTATCAACCATAACAGATTCAATTTACATCTCCAGAATTGCAAAGATTGAAAACTGATAATGCTGAGTGTTATTAACTGAATTGTGTCTCGTGAAAATTCGTATGTTGAAGCCCTAACCCTAATGTGACTGTATTTGAAGATAGGGCCTTTAAAAATGTAATTCAGGTTAAATTAGGTTGTCAGGGTGGGGCCCTAATCCAGCAGGACTGGTGTCCTTATAAGAAGAGGAGTACAGGGATGGGTGTCCACAGAGGAAAGGGCATATGAATACACAGAGAGAAGACAGATATCTTCAAGGCAAGAGCAGAGGCCTCAGGAGAAACCAAACCAGCCAATGCATTGATCTTAGACTTACAATTTCTAGAACCTGAGAAAATAAATTTCTGTTCTTTCAACCACCCAGCCTGTGGTATTTTGTTTTGACAGTCCTAGGTAATTAATACACCAAATGTTGGTGAGAATGTTGAGCAATGGAAAGTCTCAGGTGTAAGTGAAAATTAGAAATTTTGCTTTAAAAAATGTTTGTCATTATTTACAGTTGTTGGAAATACTCCTAGGCCAGTGTTTCTCAACCAGAGTCAGTTGACACTTCCCTTGGGACACTTGGCAATAACTAGAGACAGTTTTAATTGTTCACGGGTGTTGGGTTGGGGAAATGGACAGTACACTGACACTAGCATCCAGTGAGCTAGACAGGTAGCTACACATTCTGTGAGTCAGAGGACAGCCCACCAGAGAAAACAATTATAGAGCCCAAAATATCCAAATGTGCCTCTGTTGAGAAAATCTGTCTTAGGTATAAAACTTACAAAATTTCATATGCACATGCTCGAGGAGACATGTAGAAGAATGTTGAATGTTCTTGATAGTCTAAATTTGGAAATAACTCAATTGTTTAATGACTGTAGAATAGATAAAGTGTGGAAAATTCAGACTACCTTATACAACCAGAAAAATGAACAAGCAATAGCTACATATAATGCATAAACTTTATCTCACAAACATAATGTTGATCAAAAGAAAGGAGCCACAAAACAATGAATACTGTTAGTGTTCAGTCATGCATATTCATTGGAAAAAGTATTGGAAAAATAAGTATGGGAAGAAGAATTTAAAAGTTAGTAGGGAGGGAAGGATTATGATGTGAAAGCACATGAAAGGCTTTGGGGATGTTAACAATATTCTCTTTTTTCTCGAGGGAGACTGTTATTCAAGTGTTCAGTCTTAAATGATCCATTATAGTCTACATTTATATTTTAACACACATTTATACATGTACATATTTTCCGATTTTGAAAACTACTTTAAAAAGAAGCATGTATACACATCCATAGAACAAATTCAAGTTTTTTAGTTAAAAAAATCTTATCTACTTTTGTGACAAGTCATTGAATTTATTCATTTCGCTCAGGTACAACATTTTCAAAATAATAAATAATTATCACATAATAAATATTTCTTAATATATTGTTGCTAAAAACTTTCTGATTCTTTGTATTTAATTGTTCATCCACTATATTTTCATTGTAGTTCTAAATACCATGTAATTTCAGAACTGTTGGATTGGAAATAGGTATAATTCATTTTCTATAAGATGGAGTAGCTCATGATCATATTCTGTAACCAAAACTTTGTCCCATGAGGCCATTAGGAAATAATTTGATGCCAATCTCTGTCGTACTGAATCCAAGCATATTCAAATTTTAGATATGGTAGAGATCAGAAAGGTCTGGAATTGTCAGTTAAAAAGAAAGTAAAAAGCTCCATGAGGAAGTAGAATTTCAGCTGGACCTGAGAGAAAGACTAGAGAAAATCACAAAATTAAACAAATTATTATAAATTATCTTTAGGCAACTCAATAAATTTTGGAGATCACTATCCAAGAGAATCATTTATTAACCAGCTGTTCTTTGTGCTTTGAAATAATGCATGTCTTTCCCAAAGTGATACTCTTATACTCAGTTACTAAAGAAACCAATTTAATGGAAATTCCTTTCCTTTTCGTACACTAGTTAATCTTCAAGTAAAGAATGATGTGTTTCTATAATGGATCTCCTGCTAACAAAAGCTAATTCCTAAGTACAGAGCAATGTGTTTTCATAATGATTGCTTGTATTTCTTTGAAAAAAGTGCATCTGGTTTCATTAATTTAATGGGATGCTCTTAACTTGAGAAGTCATACTTCAAGCTATTTCCAAGCTTGGAAACCATTATGTTAGGGGCTTTCAACCTTCAGTTTCCACCAGCAATGGGAAGATATGTTTTTGTTCTTGCCATTGACATCAGACGACATTTTCTATTTTGCATTCACTGCTTCCACATAACTCTCAAGAAATAGTAATGAATATATTGGACTGGGAATAAACTTACCTAGGTTCAGCTCTGCCAACATCTATATATGTGATTTTTGGCAAGTCATTTTTTCTTTCTGGATGCTGATTCCTTTTCTCATCTGTAATGTGACATGTTTAGATGATCAGTGACATTATGTTTAGCCCTCTGACCTAGACCACATTATACTGTGCAATCCAAAAAGAATTCGTGAGTTTTACATACCTTTTAGAAATGAAAAGTACTTTGGTTTCTGAAAATCACTAGTCATGGTCTACAAGTCATGATGATATAACATATGTCTTGTTAAATGGTTTCTATTGTATAAATATTTTATTACATTCATACTCTCCTTTTCCTAAAAATTCAAATTTCCATTGCAGGCCTCATGTGGTTCTAGTAAAGACAGTCTTAACTCACCAATTCCTATAGAGAGGAAGGAAGTTAGAATAAGAGTCACCAATAAACTTGATTACACTGGATGATGATTGTTTTGATACTACACAGAATAAGCCCATTCTGGACAAACCAATCACAAAAACTGTTGAAGGCAATGTGAAGAAAAACATAATTTCTCTGTCCTGCTGGACATGAACAAGAAAGCATATACTGCTGGATTTCATAAAAAGCACCTTGAGTTTATGTAGGGATGCATAGTTACAACAGAATGGAAGTAGGCTTTTAGTGACATTAATGAGCCACTTGATCAAGTCTTTACTGAAGCCAATACATATGCATTATACTTTATGTCTGTTCATGTTGACTTGGTTTTTTTTTTTTTGGTATTTGTAGCTAACAAAACTCCATAATCCTGCTAATACAATATATTTAGCTGACTTCTCTGTAGTTTCAGATTTGGGATCTCTGTGAAAATATGTAAACCCTCCTTGAGTTTTACTTTGTAATTAATATACAGGGGTATATCCTCCATACTCTGTAATCGAGCTTCCTATTTTCTTACCCATTCTCTTCCACTTCCAGAAGCTATGACTTGGAATTCAATTTATATTGAATGAGAAAGAACATTTTTGTTTTATAATTGCTTAATTCAATGTTTTCTTTGTTGACTTTTTTTTTGATCTAAGGATATAACCGTAAATAGGATGGAGTTAGCTATGACAAATGCATGTGAAGTAAAGATATTATTACAGGAGAATCATGTTCTCTGTGGATTATGTATAAACCTAGATTGAATAATAAGTGTGCAGTAGAACAGAGGAAGGATTTTCTGTTTGTTTGTGGGTAAAGAAGAGCCCTGGAATAGAAGAGGGAGCAGAAAAGGCCAAGAAAAAATAGTAATGATTGATAACTCTGAACATATTTAAAATAATTTTAAATAATATATGCATACATATGATATATATATATATATGATTATCACATTTTGATTATGATGTAGCCATAAGTAATGTTAACACTTGATTGTTCCTTTTAAAATCAGTCAATTTATTCTACTAAATTTGTGTTTGTAAAAAAGATTAGAACATTTCATCACTCATCACACATAGTCTGGAAGGAATCTGATACTTCTTAATATTTAATTCCAGTACAAAAATGTCAAAGACATCAAACTATAATTTACTGTAATTTGTAAGATAACAAATATATTCTAGTAGATTATTAGTGAAGAAAAATGAAGGGAAGAGAACGTGGAGATGGTGAACTAAAGAATGTAAATTAAAAGGTCAGAAGGAGAACATAAATTAAACATAGCAGAAAATTCAACTTCTTTCCTTTCTGGCAAATCAGGAAACTATATGCTGTTTTTTATTAACTGAATTAAAAACAATATGTAATGATGGCTTTCATGGTGTGTCATCTGTTACATTTTTTGCCTGCTTAATTATATTAGCAGGCTGATGGCAGCCTCACCAACCTCTCTGTGAATTTTGTACTCAGGCAGTAGCAACTTTTACACTTGATGGTTAATCATCATCATTCACATTTATTATTAACACTGATTGGAAGAATATTGCTTTTAGAACTTTGCATTATGGTAATTTTTGTTTAAATCCACTACATTAGTTTGCAACAAGTATGGCAAATAATTTCTAAAACCTCCAAAGTAGGTTGTACTGTGTAGGGACAGTAATGGAATTGCAAGTATATGTAGACATGCTTGACAGCAGCCACTTCACATGAACTGAACCCATTCCTTCTGGCCATCACTGCCCACAGCTCAGAGGCTTCATCAAACTCTATTCAGGTATATCCATGCTCAGTTCTTACATAAGCATTCAGGGCTGTCACTATTATAGTCAATAAAGATCCCATTATGCTATGAACATTATTAGTTTTGTTTGGTTTTGTTTTGTTGTCATGATTCATTGGCATATATCAATATACTTCTTCAGGTTTATGTCTTGTCTCTCTAATTAAAGAATTATAGATAACACACTTTTAAAAAAAGAAATAAAAACTTAATATGATGCCTAATCCAAAGAATATATTCTCAGGGAAAAGATGGCAGACTAGAAGCAGGTTGCACACACTACTCATGGAGAGGATTGAAAATGGCAAATGGATGTTCACCTTCAGATTGATCATCTCAGATGAGGAAACAGAAGAATCCCAAAGTGAAGGAGAAGAAAGAGATGTGACCTACCCCATGAGATCAGAGGTACATGGGGAAGGCATCCACACATGGGGAAGGAACAGAGGAATGAATCTCAGGGCTCCATTGCAATCCAAGCTGCAGGAGAGACCCCTCACCACAGCACACCCCCAATCTCACATTGGGAGCTGACTGGAGATCATGCAGTTGTGTTGTTCTGGAGAGAAGGCACAGTGGGGACCCACTGGCTTGTGAACCCTGGGCAGCTGGTGCCTTTTTAAGATCTAAGATCCAGAGTGCTGCACACACCGAGGGGTCAGGTTCATTGCTGCTGCCTCCCCATTGTCCTTCTGGGACAAGGAGGGAATATAGAGGCTGGGTACTCTAGTACATCCTGTGGACAGGTGCCACATGTCCCTGCTGTTGACAGGGGACCTGAGTGGGACAGCACTCAAAACACCATAGGTGACAACTGCCACCACAATGGAACTAGGTGGGGTGATCATTCACTCTGCAGCACTCTGACCCTCAGTGACAACCACAGTAGAACAGTAAGGCATTAGGCAAAAGAGAGCAGCAGAGTTATAGGCTCACAATGAATCCGTCCCTCTCCTGCCACATGAGTTTTCCAGAGTAGGACTCAAGTGCACCATCCAGGGACCTGTCCCTCTCTTCACTGAGTAAGAGAGTTGCCAGCAGAGGAGAACAGGTGCACTGCAAGCCTATCTGTTTTGAGTTGAGAGAAGTGGTTTCAGATGAGAAGGAAACAGCATAACAACTCTGACAACATGAAAAAATAAGCCAGTTTGATACTCCCAAATCATCACAATAGTTCTCTAACAACTGATATCCCATCCAAAGGGAACTTATTGAAATGTCAGATTTGGAATTCAGGATGGTAATTAAGATCAATGGGATTGGTGAGAAACCACGAAGAAACCAATAATAATAATAATAATAATAAGGCCAGGTGCAGTGGCTCACGCCTGTAATCCTAGCACTCTAGGAGGCCGAGAAGGGCGGATTGCTCAAGGTCAGGAGTTCAAAACCAGCCTGAGCAAGAGCAAGATTCCGTCTCTACAATAAATAGAAAGAAATTAATTGGCCAACTAATATATATAGAAAAAATTAGCTGGGCATAGTGGTGCATGCCTGTAGTCCCAGCTACTCAGAAGGCTGAGGCAGAAGGACTTCTTGAGCCCAGGAGTTTGAGGTTGCTGTGAGCTAGGCTGACGCCATGGCACTCACTCTAGCCTGGGCAACAAAGCAAGACTCTGTCTCAAAAAATAAATAAATATAATAATAATAATAATAATAATTCAGAACATGATTGAAAAATTCACTGAGACAGATAACATAAGAAAAGATAAAACAGAACTTAAAGAAATGAAAGAGTCATTTAGAGAATTTCAAAAGTTTTAACAACAGAGTAGATCAAGCAGGAAAAAGAATTTCAGAACTTGAAGACAAGGCTTTTGAATGAACCCAGTAAATAAAAAATGTAGCTAAAGTCCAAGTGAAGGAGAAAATCCTACAAGCTGAGACTAAAACCCAACAGACTAACAACAGACCTCTCAGCTGAAACCTTATAAGCCAGAAGGGATTGCAGTCCCATTTTTAGTCTTCTTAAACATAATAACTACAAGCCAAAAATTTTGTATCCTGCAAAATAACTTTCACATATGAGGGACAAATAAAGTATTTCTCATAGAAGCAAACACTAATGGAATTAGTCACCACTAGACCTATCATACAGGAAATGCTTAAAAGTGCTCTATATATGGAACAAAACAATCAATACCTATTAGTGTTATTACATCCAAAAGTTAAATGTCACAACTCTTATAAAATAGTAACACAAGGGAGAAAATTAAGCAAATATGTCACATTTAACATGATGAACAGAACAGTATCTTTCATGTCAATACTAACATTGAACATGAAAGATCTTAATGCTCCACTTAAAATATATAGATTGGCAGAATGGATAAAAAAATAAAACCCAAATGAATGCTTTCTCCAAGAAACCCATCTAACTCTCAAAGACTCTCATAGACTCAAGGTAAAAGATGGAAAAAGAAATGTTCCACACGAAACCAGGAGTGAATAAGAGTAGCTATTCACATATCAGACAAAATACACTTAAATCAACAATGGTAAAAAAGAGAAAGATAATCATTATATAATGATAAAGAAAGCAATTCAGTAAGAAGATATAACAATCCTAAATATATATGCATCTAACACGGGAGCTCCCAGATTCATAAAACAAATTCTACTTGATCTAAGCAAAGAAATAAACAGCAACATCTTAATAGCCAGAGACTTCAAGACTCCACTAACATTCCACTAACAGAACTGGACAGATCATACAGACAGAAAAATCAGCAAAGAAACATGGAACTTAAACAAGACTCTAGAACAAATGGACCTAACAGACATTTACAGAACATTCTACCCAAAAATTACACCCATATTCATTCTTTTCATAAGAACATGAGATATTTTTCAAGGTAGATCATAGGTTAGCCTATAAAACAAGTCTCAGGAAATTCAGAAAAATTGAAATCATACCATGTAGCTTCTCAAATCACAGTGGAATATTACTACAAATCAATTCCAAGAGTAATTCTCAAATTTCCACAAATACATGGAAATTAAACTACCTGTTGCTGAACAATCCTTGGGTAAATGACAAAATGAAAATGAAAATGAAGATCAAGAGACTTTTTGAACTGAACAACAAAGATCACATAAGCTTCCAAAGTCCATGGGATACAGAGAATGTGTGTGTGTGTGTGTGGGGGGGGGTGGTGGTGATGTCATAGCCTTAAATGCTCACACCAAAAGAGAAAAATCACACATTAACAACCTATTATCAAACCTCAAAGAACTAGGAAAAAGAACAAACAAAATACAAAGCTAACAGGAAAAAAGAAATAATAAAGCTCAAAGCAGAACTAAATGAAATGGAAACCAAAAAAAAAAAAAAAAAAAATCAACAAAACAAAAAGTTGCTTCTTTGTAAAGATAAACAAAATTGGTAGATGACTCACTAGATTAAATGGAAATAGAAGAGAAAGGACTCAAATAAGCTCAATAAGAAATAAAAAAGGAGACATGACAACTGATACCACAGAAATAGAAAATATCATCTATGACTACTGTGAAAATCTCTGTGCACCCAACCTAGAGAATCTAGAGGAAATGAATATATTTTTGGAAATATACAACCTCTCAAGCTTGAATCAGGAAGGAATAGAAATCCTGAATCACCAATAACAAGTAGAAAGATGATACAGTAATAAAAGATCTCCCAACAACAACAATAAAAGCTTCAGACCAGACAGATTCATAGCCAAATTCCACCAGACCTAAAAGAATTGCCACCTATCCTATTCAAACTGTTTGATAACATCAAGAAGGAGGAAATCATTCCTAACAGTGTCACCCTGATATCAAAGCCAGAAAAAGACACAACAAAAAAAGGAAACTACAGACCAATATCCCTCATAAATATTGATGCAAAAATCCTCTGCAAAATACTATCAAACTAAATCCAAGAGCTCAGAAAAAGATAATTCACCATGACCAAGTGTGCTTTATCTCAGGGATGCATGGATGGTTCAACATAGGCAAATCAATAACTATGATTCACCTCATAAACAGAATTAAAAACAACCATCATATGGTCAGAAATAGCACCAGAAATAGATGCAGAAAAATCATTTGGTAAAATCCAACATCCCTTCATGATAAATACACTCAAAAAACTAGGCACAGTACAAATGTGCAATAGAAGCCATATATGACAGCCAACATCATACTGAATGGGGAAGTTGAAAATATCCCCCTAAGAACTGGAAACAAAAAACAAGCATCCTCACTTTTACTATTCAACATAGTGCTAGAAGTCCTAACCAGACCAATCAGACAAGAGAAAGAAAATAAGGGCATCCAAATTGAGAAAGAGGAGGTCAGACTATCCCTGTTTGTTGACAATATGGTCTTGTATCTAGAAAACCCTAAAAACTACCAAAAGACTCCTAGAATTGATAAATAAATTCAGCAAAGTTTCAGGTTGCATAATCAATGTATACACACCAGTAGTATTTCTATATACTAATAACAGTCAGACTGATAGTCAAATCAAAGACTCATAACCATTTACAATAGCTGCAAAGAAAATAAAATACCTAGGAATATACTTGCCCAAGGATGTAAAAGATTTCTCCAAGAAGAATTACAGAAAAACTGATCAAAGAAATTGTAGATAACACAAACATTGGAAAAATGTCTCTTGGTTTTGGATTGGAAAAATGGAAAATCAATATCACTAAAATGTCCATACCTACTAAATTGATTTACTGATTCAATGCAACTTCCATCAAAATACCAACATCATTTTTCAAAGTTCTAGGAAAAACAATCCTAAACTTTGTATGACAATAAAAGAGCCCTAAGAACCAAAGCAATCTTAAGCAAAAAGAGCATATGTGGAGGCATCATATTATGTAACTTCAAATTATACTACGAGGCTATATATTAAGAAAACATCATGGTACTAATATAAAGGCAGACTAATGGATCTATGGAACAGATTAGAGAATCCAGAAATAAAACTGTATAGCTATGACCAACTGATTTTTGACAAAGCAGAGAAAAACATACACCTCAGAAAGGATGCTCTGTTTAATAAATGATGTTGGAAAAATTGGATAGCCACATGCAGAAGAATAACAGGATCCCTATCTCTCATCATATGCATAAATTAACTCAAGATGGAACAAAGATTTAACTGTAAGACCTAAAGCCATAATCATTCTAGAAGGAAATATAGGAAAAAACTCTTCTAATTAAAACCACAATGTGATACCACCTTACCCTGTCAGAATCATCATTACTAAAAAGTCATAAAATAATAGAGGTTGGCATGGATTTGGAAAAAAGGGAATGCTTTTATACTGCTGGTGGGAATGTAAACTAGTACAACATCTATGGAAGACACTGTGAAGATTCTCAAAGAACCAAAAGTAGACCTACCATCCGATCCAGCAATGTCACTATTGGATCCAGCAATTTCACTACTGGGTATCTGCCCAAAAAGAAGTCATTATATCAACTCCTACCATACCATTGAATTTAAATTCAAAGTGATTTGAACTATGCAAATATTATGCTTCTCACCCAAATTTTCTCCTAGATTAAGCAGCAATGTATGATTCTTTTGTGACCCAAACTTTACAAAGTTGATTGCAATAAAAGGTATTAGTTCAATTAGAAAATATGAATATAAATGGTAGATTTGATAAATATATGTAAACTGATGAGATTCCAATTCTAGTAATCAGCAACCTGCCATATGGAAGAGTTCTTCTTTCTCTTCTATTATTTTTATTAACTTATCAGTATGAGTTATAACTTCATAATTTGTATTGAAACTTATTATGGTCCTCAATTATTGTCACTTTCAAATTCTCCAAAATTTGAACATAGTGATTTCTTCAGACTGACTCCTGAAACACTATATTTTTAATGAAATGGTTCAGTTGTTTTGTTGAATCTAACTTGAATTCTAAGTATGATAATGGCAATATCTGAGATTGTCAAACAAACTCAAAATTCAGTATACCAATTATGGCTTATGCTTTGTAAAACTCATTTCTTTTCCACATTATTTTTCTTTGAAACTTTTGCAAAAGTATCTTGGTGTGGTGCAGTTCAAACTTTATAAATGCACTTTAGCCAATCCTCAGCATGTATACATAATGTGTTTACTTTTCTGTTCTATTATTAGCCTGTGGCAATAAAATTAGTACTACTTATTTCTAATGTAAGCTTATCCAGAAATGTACATGTGACTAGCATAATTACATAAGCATATTTGGGAGTTATTTGGATGATCCAGAATGTACTTGTATTATTATTAAATGTCGGTCTAAATATGTGTGGAAATGGAAAAAGAACACATTTTCAGAATCTAAGGGCCTAGAAAGTCTGTTTAAGAAGTAGTAATTTATAAATTTCTTACGTATGTAAGTCCTTTTGCATTCAAAACTATTATATGGCGTAATGTGGCATTCTGTTGTAGTTTTGTTCTGCTATATTGTTTGCTTATATACACATTAGCTCACATTGAACTAATACTTGTAGCAGGCCACTACTAAACAAGACAATGAAGAAACTCTTCACAAAACTTTGGAATGCCAGTATCACTCTCATTTTCAGAAAAGCAATAGTGGTCTAATTATTTGCTATAGGTAACCTAGATGTAAGCTATTTGAATTCCATATCCAGTTTCTTTCTCCTCTATATCTATGCCTTATTTCTCAGGTAACTCTTCCTTCTAGGAAAAAAAAAAGATGCTATTAATAATTTCCAACCAATGCTGAATCTCGCACATTTTTATGTCTTCTGAGTAAACATGTAATATTACGGATCCAAACACCATCACACCACTTTGCCTAAAATAAGGCTATAGCATACGTACATACACACGAGCACCTATGCGTGTGTTTATTGGTCAGTAAACATGCTGGGATAACGATAGAACAATGTATTCTAAGTAAATATTGAATCTTTTTTTTTTAAAAAAAGGACCTCAGAATATAAAGCAGGATATACAAATGTCAGCATTCATAAGCATAGCAGCAAATCTTATATAAAAATAAACACAATCATCACCATTATCCCATATTCAAGCTAATGCACCATCTGTATGCAGAAATCTGCAGCTTCTGCATCATTGCTTTTTCATTCAGTGTTTATCAGATTGATGCTTCTGTCATAAAATATTAATCTGAAGCCCACCATTAAAACATATATCACTTTTCACAGGAGGGTGAATCGATTTTTTTCTATGGGTTAAAATGGATGTTTGAGAAATAAATATTTCCATTAGATAAATCTCACTATGACCACTACCATACTATTTTTTTTCTTAATAAAAAGTGATACCAAATTGCTGTTATATGAATTGAAGAGCAGAATGAATTCTATATCCGACCGCCTGTGGACTTTTCCTTTCACAAAAAATATAGAGGAATGAGAATAGTATTTTGCTGAATGAGTTGACGGATTGGTAAATTTTTACCATATACATTAATTTCAGTTGGAGCTGAATAAAACTAAAGTTTTCAAAACATCAATAATGAATAGGCACACTCTCTCCTTTTACACACATAATATCGATGAACACTTAAAAGTATGATGATATCAAGTTATGTCAAAAATGCAAAGCATCACTAATTTATATGTTTCTCAAGGAAGAGAAAATTTGTGGAAATATTCCAGAAAGCAGTTTGGTCTTATCTGGTATATTTCAAGATAGATACTCTGTGGTTTAGAAATTCTATCAGTCAGCATATATATTTAAAACATTCTAGAATATGACACCATTTAACATGTATATGATAGCTCATGACAATGCTGTCTGAAAAAGTGAGAGCTTATAAACAATCTAAATGATCACAATAGAAGAATAGAAAATAAATTTATGTATATTTATAAAATGGAAAATACTATACAGAAATACAAATAAATTAGGACTATACTGCACGACATATATAAATATTGTAAATATAGTATTGAATAAAAATATTATTTTCTATGGATACATATGCATGAAAAGTATAATGACATGAATGGGAATAAAAGCTACCACAGTGTTTATGTTTATTAGGGAGGGATATAGCAGCAAAGTTTACAAAGTCATATTGTATGTTAAAATAATTCAGAATAAATTCTGTTCCTGTGTACCTGTAGACAAAATTAGGACTCTCCTGCTCTGTTATAATTCATGATTAACCATATCTGAGGAAACCACAGAACTTCCAGATCAGAGATGCCCTGATGGGTCACATAAACAAGCCACAGTAAACTATAGAAATTTTCTGTTCCCAGCCAATATATTTGGCCATCTTGTTTTGAATAGGCTCTTTTTAAAGGCTCCTGACACTTCACAATATCTCCAGGTTTACACCATTAAATCTTCTCACCAGAATTATATTTCTAAAATTTAAACTGATCACTTTATTTCTCTACTCCACGCTCTTCATTCACTACCCATAACTATTAAGAGTAAATAAGAAAAATCTTGTATGCACTATTTATGGCTATCTATTATTTTTTACTTGCCTACTTCTTTAGACAATCTTTCCACCACATTTTAAGCCTTTGTCTACTATGTCCCAACCACCCTCACCCCCACTGGTCCTTTAGCTATCTTAAATTACCAGTTTTATACCCAGTGTCCCATACTGCTTTCCTTACCTTGCATCATTAACAAATTCTTTATTTGACAAGATTGACTTCAAACATTACTTTTCCCTAAATCATTATATTGACCTTAGATGCTTTTTCTGTTCTCCCATTACATAGTGTTCATTTTGTATCATTGTCCTTATCATATTGCATGGTAATTATAAGCCCCATAGGTCAGATTGCTGTAATTCACATTTCTGCCAGGCATAGTTGAAAGCACAAAGAATTTGGTTAGGACACTCTTATTATAACAATAATTGAGTCAAAGATGTGATTTTAAGGTAGAAATACATCTCCCTAATGTTTCGCTCCACCCTCCTGCTCAGACAAAGAAAATGTGGGTAGTTTGGAAGGATGGAAAGTGTATACCCTCACCTCCTCCCCATAAACAAGAAAATCGCTGCCCTTCTCTGCCCTTCTGGCAAAAGTCCCAGATGCAAGAACAAAACTGATGAACATTCTAATTAAAGTCAAATATCAGCTGTGTCCAGGGACTTATGGGGATGAATTTATTGGAAACATTGAGAGTAGGTTAGAGCATTTAGATAACGATATCAATTCTATTTCTACCATTAATGTAGTGTAGGACAATTGTCAAATGTCAATTTAGCTAAATGCCTTAAGTATTCATTTTTTTTTTCCATTGGCAAAATGTGGATAAAAATAGCAACTATGAAGCTGTGTTTTGTTTGGATTAATGAATTAATATTTGTATAGAGTTTAAGAAAGTACATAGTGAATTACAAGCATTTAATTAACATTAAGTGTGTTGTTTTCATTAGCATTATCATTAAGATCTTGCAGCCAGCAGCAGCGCCAGATACAGAACAGCACATCTGGTGTCTATTCTCTTTACTGAGTCTTGAAGTAGCAAAAATTTAATCCAGAAAGAGTTCTGAACATTCTAAAAATATTAACTTTTAAGTTTGTAATGAAAGCCCTAAGAAATGAGTTTTATTAATATTTTTTCTCATTTTACCCATAATGAAATTATTTACCCAACATCATACAACTAGTATGGGCTTTAAAATTAAACGAGAGGATTCTATGTCCATGTCTTTATGTCTTGCCCACACTCCTTTTAGTCAGAAATATTTTACTTTTTCACAAATGTGAGGAATCAAATAAGAAGTAGACCTAGAAATAGAACAAATATTCCTTCATTTGTCCCTTACTCTCTCAACTGAAAGAAAATTAAGTTTGCAAAATTTTGTAATATGCTATAATAAAAAGAAAATAAGTAAATAAAATAGTGGAAAGCATTGTTCTGATACAATAACTTAATCACCTTCTTGAAAATATACATATTCCCTTTTGTCACATACTAGATGTTAATATCTACGGAAGTAGATTTAAACTGAGTAAGGAACTATAACATTTTCAACAAAATAAATGCAGGTGCCTGAGTTATTGAGGTACTCTTATTTATTTGATAGAAACACCTTTATCATTAATGCATGGTTAACCACCTTGGCAACATTAAAGAAATTTAACATAACAAAGCTGCTTCCCATCACAGTTTATATAACATGTTAAATTAAATTTTCGCAATATGTGTAATTTTGAGTCACATTGTGGCAGTACTGTTACAGTTTCTAACTCATTTTTTTTTGCTTTAATAGCATAAAAGAAGAATATGCTTATTAAGAACCATAGCACTTCAAGTTAATTGTTTCCTCCAGCATAAAAGCCAAGGCTATTTCTTCACTTTGGGCTTTTGTCTGAATTGAAGAGAGCCTTATGATATATTAAATAATTTTATCTTTCTACAAAAAGCTACAGTTGGATGATTTAAAGCAAGAGCATGCCAAACTATAGCACAAATTAACAAGAAACATGATCACTGTTAAAACCCATGAGTTACTCACGCTGGAGATAGGGTATGGCTAAAGCAAAGGCACTTGATGCACTGTATTGGTGAGGATGACCCAGGAAGAAGTCTTGCTCCCAACGGTACATCTTCATCTCCCTTTCCCCCAAGACAAACACTGTATTCCTATTGTATTTAATTTTCCAATTTTTCTAGACATTAATTTCCATAATATTAATTCTTCAACATGTAGGGATATTGGAAACTGAATAGAAAGTAGTCTAGAAAGGCCAGACTTAAATAGCACTTATAAATTGGTATAATTGCAAATTGAATGAGACTCCCTCAAACAAAATCCTTTGTTCATTTTACTTGAATAAATGGTTCACAAAAGATGGCAATGCAAATAATATTAGGTGATTTTTTTTTTTTTTGCTTTGTTATTTGTTTCTAAATTAAGAACTCTAACATCTCCCATTGTACAAGTGAGGAAACGGGGGCAGAGATGGAATAGATAATTCTAGAAAACAAACACCTAATTAGTGGTAGGGCTGGCATTTAGACCCAGGCATGTTAATTTTAAATTTTATGCTCCATAACTAAGCTATATTTTTTCCATTAAGTAATTGATATTTCATGAATACAAAATATTACCTTTTCTTCTTTTTTCTTGTCTTTATGACAATGTTTCATAAAAGAGGAAGGTTAAGGCTGTCATATGAAATATTAATATTAATAAATCAGCTTCCAGACAAAAGTGGCAAAAGGGCAGGGAGCCAACAGCAGGATATAGTGATAAGGAAGGAATGTGGAAATATCCATGGAAACATAGACTTTAATACTAATCCCATCTGCTTTTCTATTTTCATGGATCTGTTGCCCATACTGTAATAAATTTAAGCACATTACACAACTGCTTCCATCCAGAATTTAATGCAATATTCCATTTATTTATTTATATAATAGATATTTATTAATATTAGTAGGATAAGGAATATCTTCCCAGTTCTAATGATAAATGTGAAAAAATAGACTCAGAAAGACAAAAAACAAAACTTGATAGGCTGTTTAATGTTCATGGTAATGTGGTATGTTACACATTACACAACAAATACCAGCAGTTGTTTGTTGTTTAAAAAAGTAAATAATCAAAAGGCTGCTCAGGATTCAGAAAGAGATAAGCCTAGAAAGTTTATGACTCACAAAGTAATGAAGGCTCCCCTAAAAATCTGGCTTGTTCTTATTCAAGAGGAGGGAGAGAAATTCTCAACTGAGAATAAACTGAACCAGGATTGAGAGAGAGAAGCACGTCAATTACCAAAATGTGCAATTTTTGTTGTTGTTTTATAAGGGTCAGAAAATTTCTGAACTCTAGTAAAGACCTTAAAGAAATTTAGCAATGCCAATCTATTACATTGCACTCATTGGCTAAATAGCTCTAAAGAGGGTATATTATAGGGTATTTTTCAACAGTTGAGGCTATATGTTCATTTACTTAGTTAAATATGGAATGTATTTGATTCAGCTAATCAAACTTATTGGACAGTTATATCAGGAAAGGGATGGTACCAGGAGCTATATTGCAGAGATTTGAAAAGTGAATGATTGTGTTTAAAGGGAAATAGTATGCATGGATTGATCTAAGATGTTTGTCTACGAAGAGCACAGAATGTGGAGCATGAAGTAATAACATACATGGGGAGCTGATAAAGGGTTTTTTTCATTTCGATATGAGCCACTTGAACATTATAAATAGCCATTGGAAAGAGCTATTACCAAGATGAGATTGAGTACACAAGGAGAGAAGGAGAAACCATAATTACGAATGTATGCTAATGAAGCCAGGAGAGTTCAACGTCAGATAGGATTACTCACATCATCTTCCCCTTGTCAAAAGCTATGATAAGCAGGTGCCCACACATATTTGGTACTAAGGTGGTGGAGAATCACAATCTGAGTAAGTTAATCTATAGAAAATGGACAAGTGAGAGAAAATATGGGGGGACTGGATGTTTGAAGACAATGATAAAAATTTAAAATAGTAAAGAGTAAGAGATCAGCCATCTGATCATAGAAATATATTAGCATTCCCTGCCATCTAAAAATAAAATTTAAAAATTATTGGTTAAAAATAAATACTTTTAAGTGAAAAAACAATTTTCCAAATTATATCTATAGTATTATTTTAACTGCCCAGAGATCCACAAAAGCTAAAAAGCCGAAGGTCCATAATGGGATGTTGACACTGACTCTAGACTGTAAAAGTATGGACAATTCTTTTTCCTCATATGTTTCATAAATTCCCAGGTTCTGTTCAAGTATGAATTAAATTTTTATGTTTTATCATTTATATTTCTTGCATGCACTATAATTTATTAATTTATTCACTCAGACTTTTTTGTTTTTTTCTGTTTTATAACCATTAAAAATGATTGACATCCTTTGTACAGGTTTTTGTACACATGAGCATGTTTCTTACAGGAAATATACTAGAAGTGAATTTCCAATTCATAAGATATACACCCTTTTGTTTTCAATATATTTTGAAAATTCAAAAACTCAAACAGCGTTAGAGAATAATGTAGCAAGTACATATGTATTCATTAACCTTGAGTTAGCTATTGTTTGTAGTTACCTCTATATCTTCAGGTGTTTTAAAAATAAAGTTAGACCATTACAGGTACTGCTCAAATCTCTATTGTTCCCATGTGAAGTAACATTTCCATTCTCTCTTTCCAGAAGCAACAACCACTATAATAAATTTTATGTTTTTCATTTGTCTATGTTATTTCTATTTTATATTTAGTAATCCATAAATAATGTAAAATATAGTATTTTGTTTTAAAATTTGTTTATAGAATTTTATTTTAAAATTTACCTAAAGTCTTTTCTATTGAATATATAATTCTGCACTAGGAAATTATATGAAGGGCTTTATTGCATCACTATATGTAATCAAAAAGCCAATGTAGAAACTACTTAATATGCTTTCCATGGAAAGAGAAGAATAAACTGTGCTCTGTGTATACGATGAATGATTCTATATTGGTTAATGAATGAAATGTATCTATATGCATCAACATAAACCCAGAGAATATAATGACAGTGTTCTTTTTGTAAAGAGAGGGGGAAAAGACCTTAATACATAAGTAAAATGAAATATTGTACATGGCTCTTTTTGATATTTTAAATTAGAAGACAAAGTTAATCTCTTGGCATGAGGCTTTACCTAATCACTTTTCTTGGTTATGTTAGGCCTTGAAACTCAACATTTATGAGAGATGGAACAACTCCTATTTTTTCCTCTCTGTAAATCATTATTCAGTGCTTGCTTACTATTGCCTCCTATAAGCCTTTGCTCAGATCAGACCAATATATAAAGTATTCTTTCCAGCTTGCTTCTTTGTAGTATTTCCATTTCACCTGTTAAGCCATAATTCAGGGTCCTCCTTCAGAAATGGTATTTTACTTGTAGTCCAAGAAGAATTGTACCACAAAATCTCATTTTCCAGCTTCAAAGTCTTTATACCACTGGCATGCAAAATACTTATGCTCAGAGTTTTATGGATTGCAGGCTAATCTCTTCCTCACTAAGTCAACCTACACTAAATCTGAGCTTGATCCTGATAGGTTGTAAGTGTTTCAGTGGTGGAAACATGGTCTTATTGATGTCAATATGCTCTGGACTGAGTAATCACACATAAATTTCATATTTATCTTTTACTAATCTAAAGACACTAGCTTGAAGTTTTAAAATATGTAGATAGATTGTTCCCTATTGCTCAATTTCTCTTACCTAATTTCCATTGTGCCTTGAGGAAGGAACTTGTAACTTGTATGAGATAATTATTGCCAGAATCATACTTGGTTTATGTGTCATGCATGAGGATATACTCTGCCCTGAGCTGTAGGTTGGCTAGGTGGCTACGCTTCATGGGCCGCTAGACGCAGGGTGGTGCAGTAGTCTGTATGTGTGGTATGTTCTTCTCATAACAGTCACAAAAACATAAGCAAGCAATCCCAGCCACTTCTTCTGTTATGTCCCAACATCCCATTAAGCAAAGCATGTCACAAGGATAAAGACCAAAGTCAAGAATACAGAGAAGTATATTCTGCCTACCATGAGGTCATGGAAATAGTATGGATGCATCATTGTATAACAGGGAGTGCAAAACTGAACCCATAATTCAATCTACGGCAGAGCTCAACTTACTGCTTCAGTTGTATTGCTAAAAGAAAATACTGGCTCTGCTGAGCATATGGATTTGCAAGCTATCTATTGTCAGAAAACAGAAACATTTTAAACCAACATGTTTTCTCAGTTAAAGCAAAAAGGTTTTCTTAATTGCCTGAAAACTAAGTGCACATCCAGAACCCAAGTATAGTAAACTTTTTATCTCAGAAATCTTGACATTCCTACATATTTTTTTTTCTTTTAATAGAGGAGCTTTATTTTATTCCTAATTGTCTGCTTCTGAAAAGTGTTTTAGATTACAAGCTCTTTCAAGTCCTCTTGGAAGTAGGCAGGGCTTTTGAAACACGTTCTGGTGTGTGGGTGAAATTTATTATTAAACACTAAATAAATAGTGACATGGCAAACCAAATATATTTCAGCTTCAAAAAATTCCTATAGGCAAATATGATGAGGGAGTTGGTAGATATGATCTTCATAGAAAACTAGAATAATATCTATACTTGATCTTAATGTAATGCAATATATTTCTTCTCATCCTCCCAGAGCTGTCATCAAAAGTTCCTTAAATTTTGTAGGAATGAAAAGAGAAACAAGGAGAAAGATGTTGATTTTCTATTCACTCTTCCCAGAGAGTATTTGGTTTTGTCTCATCTCAAGATGTCCAGGGATGAGAGGGCAGCTTGAACCTACTAAGATTATTAGGAAGTCATCATTTTTACACTATTCCTAATAAATAGAAGTGAACAGTGATATTGATACATAGCTACACTCTAATTAAAATGGCTTGTGTAAATTCTAGTGGCTTTCCAAAATTAAATAGTAATGATGAATTATTTATTTTCCTTTTCCCTCAAAGTCAAATTAGGCAGGTTAGAAGTAATAAAGGTACTATATATATATATATATATATATATATATATATATATTTCAGGATATTATGGGGGTACCATATTGAAATTCAGATCCGTGGGTTAATCCATTTAGTGAAATCTCTTGATAAGCCATCTGAAGTTGAGTACTAAGGTTTTTAATGTATTTATCAATTTAACAAACATTTATTGAAAGCCTGTTGTATGCCAGATATTTTTTCTCAGAGCTGACATAAAGTCTCTACTATATTCTGCAAGTATACATACATACACACACATATATATATATATATATATATATATAGTAAAAAATAAAACATGGTAATACAACTAGGATTGACTGAGACTTTAGTTAAGGACTATGGAGAGATGACATTTAAACAGAAAAACCACGATCTGAAGAAAGCATTCCAGGTAAAGGCAATGGCTAGTACAAAGCCCTCAAGGCAGTACAATGAGCTTTCATGTTTAAAGAAAAGAAAATCACTAAAATGAGATGTAGAAAGCAAAATATAGAGTGGTAGGGAATGAGACCAGAGTGGTTGGCAGGGACCAGTTATGGGTCTGAGAAGCCAAGTAAGGATTATAGACTCGGCATATGTGCAATGAGGACACACTGGAGGAATCTGAGCCAGGACATGACTTGATCCAATATATGTTTGTGACCGTTTACTCTGCTTTCTCTATGTAAATGGGCCTGGGGAAGGCTCCGATGTATAAGTTAAGACCCTGGTAGCTCAGTAAGGAAAGAGATGCTAAGGCTTAGGAGATGATCATTATTACATTTTTCAAATCTAAGGAGAATATTCTTATTCCAGAAACTGTTTTAAAGTGAATATTTT
The DNA here is from genome assembly GCA_008750895.1 of Mirza zaza. Classification (NCBI taxonomy): domain Eukaryota; kingdom Metazoa; phylum Chordata; class Mammalia; order Primates; family Cheirogaleidae; genus Mirza; species Mirza zaza. Next base: position 11,269 of record VSMD01109402.1, on the reverse strand, counting down.
AAAAGAAAATGTCACATACATATCATACTATGTAATGCATATGAGCATTAAGAGAGAGAACCCAATTTAAAGAGTAGTATAAACTTGTACTGAAGAAAAAGACTCTTTTCCCACTTTCTTCTTTGTCCTTTACTTTGCTACTAATGTTAGAGAATTTTCTCCTCTTAAGGAAACACAGTAAATACCATAAGTATTAAAATTAAAAGAACTTTTTAAATCCATTCAAAATAGTACTAATCATATCTAATCTATATAATAATTACCAGTTTTCCTGGGAGTTATTTCTACCTATTTCATGTCATGAAAGTTCAAAATGTGGAATTAACCCAAGTGTCCATCAATTCATGAGTGAATTAATAAAATGTGATATTATATACACCATGGAGTACTACTCAGCCATAAAAAATAGTGAATTGATACATTTTCCAACAATCTATATGGAACTGGAGACCATCTTCCTAAGTGAAATATCACAAGAATGGAAAAACAAACACCACATATGCTCACTATTAAGTTGGAACTAACTGATCAGCACTCACATGCACAGATGGAAGTAAAACTCAATGGAAATCATGTAGGAGGGAAAAAGAAGGGGGGAATGTATGAAATCATACTTAACGGGTACGATGTACACTATCTGGGTAATGGGCACACTTAAAACTTTGACTCAAGCAGTAAAAAAACAATCCATGTAACCAAAACATTTGTACCCTCATAATATTCTGAAATTTAAAAAATAAATAAATTTTTTAAAATAAGCTTTATTTCTGGTTCTTGCCATATTAAATTATCTAGGACTTCCAGTACACTGTTAGCATGTCATGAAAGAAAATAATTTATCTTGTTCTTCATATCAGGAGAAATGTTTAAAATTTTATCACTGATTATTCTTTCTAGTAATTTTAAAGATATTTTTATTATATGCACATTTATTTTTATCACTTATATATACAGTGTCTAAAATAGCAATTTTTTGTTAATAGACATTTTTATATCAGTTTTAGACTTGTAGACATATTAAGAACATAGTATAGAGAGTTCTCATATATCCCACACTCAGTTTTCCTTATTATTAATACTTTAAATTACTATGATAAAATTTATTTGTTAAATTTATAAACCAACATTTATGTATTATTAACTAATGTCAATAGTATATTCAGATTTCTTTAGTTTTTACCTAATTTCCTTTTCTATTCTAGGATTCTATCCAGGATATCATATTACATTTAGTTATTATGTCTCCTTAGGTGCTTCTTGGCTGTGAAAGTTTCTCAGACTTGCCTTGTTCTTTTTTTTTTTTAATGATTAGCAATTACTTGACTGAGTGATTGATTTTGCCTTGTTCTTGATGACCTTTGATAGTTTTGAGAAGTACTGATACTGAAGGATGCCCCTTAACTAAAATTTGTCTGATGTTTTTCCCATTATTATACTGACACTATGGGTTTTGAGGAGGAAGATCACAAATGTAATGTGTAATTTTCATCACATCATGTAGAGGTTACATAATATCAACATGATGTATAACTGTTGTTGCTGACCTTCATCCCCTGAGTAAAGCAAAGTTTGTCAAATTTCTCAACAGTAAAGTCACTCTGTTTTTCCCCCTTCCATACTACACTCTTTGGATGGAGGTTACTATGCACAACCCGCCCACGAGGTTGGAGGAATTATGTTCCTCCTCCTTTAAGGTGGCATATCTCCATAATTTATCTGTGGTTCTTCTGCATGAAGATTTGTCTCTTCTTCTTAAAGTATTAATTTCTTCAATCACTTATTCATATGAGCATGAACTCATGGACATATTTTATGCTTAGAGTTATAATTCAACACTAATTTATATATTTTGTGGCTCAAATTGTTCCAGTTTTGGCCATTGGCAGCTCTTTCAGTTGGTTCCTGTGCTCATTTGACAGACGCCCCATTTATGTATTTGTTTGTTTGTTTTGAGAACTTCCTTGCTTTCTGGCACTGTGAGATTCACTAAGGTCATCCTGTGTATTTTCTGCACAGTCCTATAATCATTCTTTTCTCCAAGAATCCCTGGTTCATTTTACTGGATCTGGTATTGTAAGTGAAGAACTGGTTGCTCTCCTTAATTGTTTTGATTGGGATGTCTTTTTTTTCCAAACCCTCTTAACTAACTAAGTAAATAAATATATGCATCATACTAATTCATGCATATACACATATCTACAAATATTTCTTTACATAGCCATCTGAAGCTATGTTAATTTCAATAAGAATTCTCACTGTTGTTTTCAACTCTAATCTATCATCACATGGATCATTCTAGTCCCTTTCCTTCTGAACTGTAAATTTCATCGCCAGCCATAAGAAATCTGCCTTTTACCACTCACTATTCATTTATATAATAGTACAATTCCAGTGTACATGTATAGCTCTATCAGAATTAACCTGGACCCCTATGGGAAACATGTTATTGAGCAGACTAGCATACTTATATGCAGTTCCTTTTGAATTTAGATGTACAGATTTGATTAATCTCCAAAGTTACTTATGCCAGCACACTTAGCTCCATCTCCTTCACTGAGGCTGTTTCATACATTTTCAATACAGTTAGATTCTCCTGTCACTGTCTGCATTCTTTCTGTGGATACCTTAACCTTGTAAATTTTTTTTTAATTTACATACACTAAAGTTCACTGTGTTTAAAGTTCTGTAGGTTTTGACAAATGCATAGTCTTGTGCCCTCCATCATAGTAGCATACAGAATGATTTTACTACCTTAACATTCCCCTGTGCTACACTTATTCTTCCCTCCCCCTCACTCACTAAACACCTGTCAATCACTTATAATTTTCACTACTGCATAGTTTCCCTTTCCAGAATGTCATGTAACTGGAATCCTATACTGTCAGCTTTTCAGACTAGCTTCTTTCACTTAGCAATATGTGTTAAAGGCTCTCCCATGTCTTTTTGTGGTCTGATAACTTATGTCCTTTCATGGCTGAATAATATATTCTACACTCCAAGAAATAAACGTATCATGGCTTGTTAACCCCTTCACAAAAAAGGACAACTTGATTACTTCCCTTTTTAATTTGCAGTTATGAATAAAGCTACTCTAAGCATTCATGTGCAGGTCTTTATGTAGACATAGTTTTCAACTCAGTTAGTTAAATACTTAGCAGCATGATTACTAGATTGCATGACAAGACTTTGGCTTTGTAAAAAAAAAAAAAAAGTATATTTTGTACCATTTTGCATTCCTACCAGAAATTAATGAGAGTTTCTACTACTTCATGTCCTTGTCAGCATTTAATATTTTCAGTGTTTTGGATTTAGGCAATATAATAGATGTGTAGTTGTATGTCACTTTTTAATTTGAAATATCCTAATGACAAACAATATTGTGAATCTTTTTATATGCTTATTTACTATCTATATATCATCTTTGGTTAAGTATCTGTTCATATCTTTTGCTGATTTCCTAATTTGGTTGCTCATTTTCTAATCGTTGAGTTGTAATAGTTATTTGTACATGTTAAATGTAATTCCTTTATGTGATATGTGTTCTGCAAATATTTTCTCCTAGACTGTGACTTGTCATTTTTATTTTACTAACAGTATCTTTTCTGAAGTAGCAGTTTTTAATTTTAATAGAGTACAACATGTAAATTTTTTATATCACAAATCATGCATTTTATATTGTATCTAAAACTTATTAATATAATAAAACCCACAATCACATGGATTTTTTTCCTATGTTATCTTCTAGAAGTTTTAAGTTTCACATTTAACATTTAGGTCTAGATTAATTTTGAACTAATTATTTTTGAAGGGTAAAAACTGTGACAGAAATTTTTATATTTTTTCCATGTCAACATCCAATTTTTCCAGTGCTATTTGTTGAAATGTCTATTCTTTCTCCATTGAACTGCCTTACTCATTTTAAAAATATTACTTTGATTTATTTGTACAATTTGTACAGATCTATTTCTGGGTTTTCTATTTCTATTACACTGATGTGTCTTTTTTTTTTTAACAATATCATGCTGTCTAGATCACTGTAGCTTTATAGTAAGTAAGTCTTGAAGTTGGGCAATGTCAGTCCTTCAACTTTGCTCTTTTTCTTCAATATTGTATTGGCTATATTGGATTTTTTACCTTTGCATATAAACTTTACAATGAATTTGTCAATATTCTCAAAATGGCTTGCTGGAATTTTGATTGGGACTGTGCTGAATCTATAGATCAAGTTGGGAAAAATTGGCATTTTAACAATATTAAGTCTTCCTGATGATGAAAATGGCATATCTCTGAAGTTATTTATACCATCTTTGATTTCTTTGAGTTTCTCAGTTATCTGTATATAGATACTGCACAATTTTTGTCATTTTTATAACAAAGTATTTCATTTTTATGCTAATATAATATAAAAAATATTGTAGTTTAATTATAAATTCCAATTGTTCATTGTTGGTGTAAAAGAAAGCAATCGATTTTTGTATATACACCTTGTATCCTGGGACCTGGCTATAATCACTAATGAGTGCTAGTGTTTTTGTAAATTCTTTGGAATTCTCTATTTAGATAGCCATGTCACCTGTGAACAAAGGCAGTTTCATTTCTTTTCTTTCCAATATGTGTATATTTTTCATTTCATTTTGTAAATATTCTTGCAATTATAATAGTAGATTTATTTATTTCTCTTTGCAGTTCTACCAATTTTGCTCACATATTTGGCACTCAGTTTTTACATATATACACATCAAGAATTTTTATGTCTTCTTGAAAAATTGACTTGTTTATATATGTAGCATGGGTTTCTTATAGACAACTTATAGTTTCATCTTATTTTTTTATCTACACTGAGTGTCTCTATTAGTCTATTGAGACAATGTATGTGTCATATAGAATGATTGACAGTTCTGTTTTAAGCAACAGAGTGGAGAAAATGTAAATACTCTGTTATAAGATACTTGCATTAACTGTGAAATGGTATAGTGTTATTTGAAGGAAAATTTTGATTAGCTATGAATGTATACTGCAAACTCTATAATCATAATTTTTAAAAAGTATAATTGATATACTAAGAGGAGAAAATATGGAATCATATAAGCTTAAAGTCAGAAAAGGCAAAAACAGCAAAGATAAAAAAGAAGAAAAGGACTAGTGAAATGAATAGAAAACATTAGCATGGCAGATGTTAATCCAACAACATATCAATATTCACTTCTAATTCCATGAAGTCCCCTTCAGTAAATCTCATGTTGCTTTTGAGCAGGTTATATGTGCTGAGAATGTTTGTTTCTTTTGTGAAAGCTTTTGTCATTGTTTATACTTGTGCTTTAAGTAACCATTTTGTTTTTTTGTGTTTGGGATGTGTGTTTTTTCTTTCTTCTAATATGCTCCTCAAGATGTTAGCTGTGGCTCTGTGATGCTGGAGTTCTCTATCTTTATAACATGAGCACGAAGATTGCATTTTTTCTTTAGCACTACATTTTTCTTTGGAACTGAAATTTTTCTATTTATAGAGAGTTTCACCCTTGATCCATCCTGTTGTTATTGAAATGATTTCCATATTTTGTTCTCTGATTCTTTCTCTTATCCACAAAAAGTTGTATCTTTTCTCACTAAGTTTCCTGTACTATGTCAGGTCATACCAGAAGAAAGAAAATATTTAGAACTCTATAGTAGACACAATTTTTTAAACCAGACAATGGAAGAATTGTCCACAGTAACTGTACAGAAAATATTTATCTGTCCCTAGTGAGTACTCATAAAATAGTGAAAGAGCCACTTATGCCTCCTTGTCCAAGCCTGTGTAATTATGCTTAATAGGCTTTCTTGAAGATAGAGTTTGGTTTAAGCTCAAGGTTATACTTTTCTCTCCTGAAACTCATGATGAAAAATGTCTGATTATCAGCTCCTGTTATGTACTCCATATTTTCATCTGAGGATGAGCCTTTATTTGTTCAAAAGGGACAAAGACTTGGCTCAAAAGAATGAATACACCTGGGTCAGTAATGACAGAGTAGACCCTTCTACTTTCTAAGCTAAAAATGAGATTATCAGTAATATATTTGAAGTGATTTCTTATTCCCCACAAATACCCTCATATTTCTAGCCATCATTTTAGCATCTATAGTGAAAATAGGTCATACAAAAGGAGAAATTTTTATTCCTTCTAAATTCAGCATTATCTGTATTCTGAAGTCATGGAAGTGCCAACTTAGGCCTGTCTGAAGTATCTTCTCTATTCTGTTGATTAAAGCTGTTGACCTACATTTCCAGAAGATCAAAGTAAGAAAATTGATATCTGTATTAGCAGCTTTCTTGGCCACAACCATCCCTGCAAAATAAAGCTACATCTATCTACTTTCTTTCTAACTTTAAATGTATCTTTCTTCATATTATAATAGGGTGAATTTCTAGCACTGTTGGTTGAATGCAAATATACTCTTTTGATTAGTGATGCCTTTACATTTGATCTATAAGCCCAGAGATATTTTTTCTTCCCCCTACCCAGTTCTCTTAGCCATATAGGTAGGTTTTTGCCTTTCTTTTCTGCACTGTAAGCTTATGTTGGTCCAAGGTAGGCAGCAAACCCAGTCTTCCAACATTGTTCTTATTTGAAGTGACACTGTGCCTGAAATTTCACCAATGGAGATGAAAGTCTTTTGAGACAATAGCGTCTAATCCATCTCCTATAAAATAGTGCCTGCCTAGAAGCCGAAATGGAGCTCAGATCAGTCATTAATATCTTCTTGAAAAAATATTATTCTCTTAATGTTATTAAATTAACTAAGCAGTAAACTGAAGAGAAGAGAGTTCATGAAAGCTAACTGAACTGTAGGTAAGCCTATGGGAGGGGCAAACTCAGCTATCTAAATCATATTACCAGGACTAAATCAAAGTATATCTGAGATCGTAGATAAAGATAATCTGATGGTTTGTATTCAAAGATTAGACTCATAATCAGGTACATGGTTTCTAATATTCTTCATATTCTCAACAAATCTGAACAACTAACTGAAATTCATAAGGTTAAATGGGGTGGGAAAGAGAAGAAACTACGTGTCAGTCATTATGATGTTTTTAGTTAACATTATCATGGCTCCAGGCAACTAAACTAGAATTCAGAATAATGCTTTATTATTGAAGAGGGGAAAAAGGCTGTAGGTCATAGAAGCAAAGACAGAAAATCTGGAACATGAGTGCTAGAGAAGGGGTTGGAAGAAGAAAGGTATAAAAGGTGTGTGGGGGCTGGGGTCCCATCCCAGGCAATCCATATGCCAGGCTTAGGTTACTCAGACCTACTCTATGTATATCCCTTCCCTAGTCTAATTCCCAAATCAAGACAAGAGTACCCAACACAACATCAGCTTTGTTCAGAATGGGTTGGAAGCTGGCTGGAACTGAATCTGATCACCAGGGCTGGTGGCTGAGTAAAATTGAGAAAGGCAGAGCCCACGACTGGCAGAGAAACCAGGTCAGAGCACAATGTGATTGGGCATAAGAAGAAAGAGAAAACTGCTTAGATTGGGAAGACTTGGGGAATACCAATGAGAGGAAGAAGAAAAGAAAACAAAAGATAGAAGGGCCTTCCATCCCACCCTCTGGCCCAAATAAAACACAAGATGGATATTTCTAAGTTTTGCAAAGGATTGGTCCTTCTCAAAGTATGGAACATAAAAAACATTTTGTAGGTTTTCTGGACCACCGAAAATTAGACCTCGTCTAATCTAACATGTATATTGATGGATAAGAAAATGTAGACTCTCAGAAATCAGATGACTTACTGCAGTTTTTAAAGTGTGAATTAACTGCCTTTACTCATTGCCTGTTGGTTTTCCATCTATTACCACAGGTTGGGTCTGACTGAGATAAGAATGTAAGAGGTTTATTAGGGAGGATTTTTGAGAGCAATAACTAGGGAAGGGAAAGAAGGCAGCAGAAGTGGGCAGAGAGATAAGTCAAGCTTAGGTGCTGTCTCAAAATAGGTCTCAGCAAACAATAGAGAGGTCTCTGAAGATGAGATAATCATTCATAGCTAGCCCAAGGAGAAGTCCAGGGCTTTATACTCCTTGACTGATCAATTCTTGAATGGCATTGGCCTGGAAAGGTTGAACAACCTTGGCTAAGGGGCACTATTTAGGTGAGGCAGTCCCGAAAGAGGGTGAGAGATGAAGGTTGTCGACCCATGGCAACTTCAGTTTTGGGGATAAGGAAGTCTTACTTCCTGAAGTGGTAGGGCCTGGGTGGCAAATCACAGCTTCTACTATTGCATAGAATGTTTCTTCCTTTATTTAATATCTCAAGGATACTGAAATAGTGACAGTGATAGACTGCTCCATCTGGCTGGAACTGTGGCCTCAAAATGCACAATAGCTGGAGAACCATTGAAAATGGTTTTCACCTCAAGAGAAGAGAAATTGTAGTGGGCACTCCCACACTCAGAAGGCAGCAACTTGCAGATGATGTGAGCATCACTGCTGCTATTTCCTGGATCACCATTTACTAAGACATACTTTATTCTAGATAGGCTGTAAGAAAGAGCACTGAATTTAGAGTCTCGAAGACAGAGTCCTCTCCCTGTCTGTCATTATCTCATTGAATCAGTTTTTTGCCTCTTGTAGTCCATTTCTTCATCTCTACAATAGGGCATACAGATCTCTTCCTCTGCCTTTATCCCCATCAGAACTGTAAGAGTAAAATAAATATTAATATAAAAATGCTTTGTAACTTGAAGAAGATTGCATTAATATTTCCATGAAATCCTTTGAGATCATGCATCTTGGATCAATTAACACTTCACACTGAGACCTTACCTTGGATTTCTCCTTCTCTGTTTTGTTTGTATTAACTTGATAGATTTTCACTCATCAATAGTCATGGCAAAAATAGTCTCTAAAATGGATATTTTGAAAATTTGAAGCTATTTGTAACAATACACGTCTCTCTTATCCAGTGCATCTGAAAAACATAAAAGCAACTAAAATATAATCTTTAGTTTTGCCTATCTCTCTCCTACAGAACAGTTTCTGTTTGCCCTTACAAAAGGAACGTATACTTCCAACTTTATTAGATCATTAATTCTAAGCCTGAGTGAAGTTATGGTGCCCTGATAAAAACCTGTACTTTTATAAATACCAGAAAAATAGAAGCCAGATTCCTGGATCTAACCCTTAATTTTGTGAACCCCAAAAAGCTTTAGATGCATTTTGTACCTCAATTTTACTTTTTCCAAAATCTGAAATAAAAAAAAATCATACTAAAATACATGGATGAAGCATAATTAGTAATGAAAATGATGAGTAATAGAAATAGGTCTTTTCACTAATGTTAACCATAATGATAATAATAGGGTACTTATATTAATAAAATATCTTTCACAGAAATCAAAAGTTAAATTCGTTTACCGTGGTCAAGAGTAAGGTGAGCTGTCATCTTCGGATATGATTGTTTGGACGTTTCAGATATCATCTTACCCCCTATTTTCAAATCCTGCCAAGCAACATCTTTTAATAGTGGCTTCAATTCTCACTATTATTCCTTTGACTTGGGATATCTAAGTTCACTAATAAAGGAAAATATTCACCTGAGATTATCTTCATGAGAATCTCAATATTGTTTAATGCTGAAAGTATCCAATTATTTACCCTCTGAAAGAACACGGAAAAAGGCAGATGAGTTTTATTGAAAGAAAGTGGGAAGGTCAGATTTGGGGCTATTATCTTGAGCAGTTGTGCCCCCAAAAAGGTATCGAGGAAACTTTAAAACAAATCCTGAAGAATTATCTCAAACAATACAAAATTTTGTTTAGGATTGTTACTCCCTGATTTGAGTAGATAGACATTTAAAATTTTTGTTTTTCCAAAACATGGCCAGATTAAATAGGCAAGCAAGTGATCGAATTATGAGATCTGCATTATTTCTGACTTCTTCATATGCTCTTGACATATTTAAAATTAGCAATAAACCATGAAGGCTATAAAAAGAGACTGTATAATTGTTGTGAGTCAGACTGACCTTTTATCTGAGCTATGAGTTGCTCTGTATAATCAACCAGACCTCATCTTTGCCCGGCTCCAAATCAGCTATTGCTCTGCAGCCATCCTGATGAATGAATGAGTACGGAAAACTTTGTTCCCTGAAGGGCAAAATGACAAGTCACTAAAGTGACCAGAGATTCTGCTTTGGACTCAGCTATTGATGATAATTAGGATAATTTCTCACTGATTAACCTGAGAGTTCTTTTGGGGCAGGAGATGTGTCTTATTTGTACTTACATTCTAAGGATGTTAATTAGTCTCTGTTAGGATACAAGTCTGAAAATCATCCAGTTCTTTAACTTAATGGGGGAGATAGTATCAAGATAGGTGGAGAAGTAAAAAGACTAGGAAGAATTACCTGTCCTGATCTCATGGAAAACTTCCCTGGGTTTCATCTCAGGAAACAGTAGGTCTGCTGGCTCTTCCTGTATAACTCAGTTCCCTACTCCTTCCCTGCTTCTCTCTGCCTATATTTCCTTTCTGCTCACAGTTAACTTTGTTCCTACCTTTTTCTTTTTCTTATTTTTTTCACTCCACTTGTTTTTTCTTTTTCTTGGCTTTATTACTTTTTCGCTTACCTCCTCTCATCCCTTGCTTCAACTTACTAACTTCTCTTTATGTAGCTCTACACATAGGATCTCTCTCTTTTTTGTAGATCCTTTAACCTAATTCCAAAACTAAGCATCCCTTTTGGGAAGAGCATTCATTTCAGGTTAACCACGGGCTCCCTAGTGACCGTATATGGTAGTTTATTGTTGTGGGACCAGGTACCTCACCTCTGGCTCCAGCACCAGCTGCCAGGATGGTCAGGTCACATATTTCAAAGTATGTTGGCTTCCTTCAGAAGGTCACTGGAGTGTGTTGAAGACAAGCAAAGCCAGACATTAAAATACTGAGAACAAGGCCGGGCGCGGTGGCTCAAGCCTGTAATCCTAGCTCTCTGGGAGGCCGAGGTGGGCGGATCCTTTGAGCTCAGGAGTTCGAGACCAGCCTGAGCAAGAGCGAGACCCCATCTCTACTATAAATAGAAAGAAATTAATTGGCCAACTAAAATATATATAGAAAAAAATTAGCCGGGCATGGTGGCACATGCCTGTAGTCCCAGCTACTTGGGAGGCTGAGACAGCAGGATTGCTTGAGCCCAGGAGTTTGAGGTTGCTGTGAGCTAGGCTGACGCCACGGCACTCACTCTAGCCTGGGCAATAAAGTGAGACTCTGTCTCAAAAAAAAATAAATAAATAAAA